>CAKNXH010000224.1:76752-175752 GCA_932178445.1 Andricus quercusramuli
AAAAGCATTGGTGTGAAATTTGTTGCCTCTCATGTTTAACAATGAACATTTTTATTGTGACTTTATTTGTTCTTTCAAAACTACATCCTTTACTTGCTCATGCATTCATCATCTTCGCATTAAAAAGCTTATAGTGTTACCTAATGTTTACACTAAACTGTTTGATATTTTCAATGAAATGCTTTTTCTGGCTGCATCGGAGTGCTTGTAATAGTGTGAATCAAGCCTTACAAAGAGCTTGAGTACATCGTCCGTCGACCTCATTACGCAGCGCGTTTCCGGTCTTTTAAACGGTGCACGTCATACGGGTCACGCGTTTGAACTAAAAACACGCATTGCGTACTCGTGCTTAAAATTCGAGCGGAAAGAGGTTAACGTACTCGAGAGTGGACTTTTTTTAGAAATGAAGGAAGAAGGGTCGTCCAGACTCCAGACAGAAAAGAGGAGACATTGCAGACTGTGCTTTTTCCGTACTCAGCGAACCCTCCCTTGTAGATACTATATACATACGAAACGATAACTGTTCCTGGCCTATGCAAGGGCCTCTGGCCTACGCATCCCTTAACACGCCTCATCTCTTAAAGGGGATGGCACATTCCGAGTATTGACCCGTTTGTCTTTCGCCTTTGGCCCACCAAAATGGCCTCAGCTTTCAACTTGCCTCAAGTAAAAGTGCATCATAAGATGCCCATTTCCTATTGTAGTTATATCCATTTTTAAGGAAATGAAAAATGTATATCTAGGCTTCGTTTTCTTTACATAAAAGCATAGCATCATATCATAGAAAATGAGATTGAAGCGAAACTGAAGAAGTCGAGGGGAACAAATTTCTATGAACATGGCAATATAATATAGATGTTATTTTACTCCAGAAAGGAGGGTGTAAACCCGTAAACATCCAGTTGAACGATCTGAATTCTCTTTTTACTTTGTACTCTACCGAGAAGTAACAGTCATCTCACCTCGAATTGACAGTAATTGTTAGCGGGCTTCTCAACTCTCGAGGATATGTTTGAGCAGCTCATTAGTAATACGTGTAAATTAGCTAGAAACGAAAAGTTAGAAATTTTAATTTGTAGAATAGTGTCATATCCGCTGCAAAAGCAAATCATATCACATCTGATATTCTGGCATTGGTTCCTTGTCTGGGCTGGAGCTTTTTCGGCAAGTTCAGGCGAAGGACGAAGAAAGCCGAGGGTTGCCGAAAACTAAAGGGCTTTCGTAGAAACTGGAGACCAAGATTCCCTGGAAATGCGAAGGGTCGTTTCTACCTCGGCTGTTCTCGAGGAAGTTCGTTCACCCCCAGGGGTGCTCGAGTCCATCCGTATGTCTACGAAATCTAGAGAATTTTTGGACTTTGTGTTCAATGGCTTATTGTATTTGTGGAAATTTACTGAATAACATCATTGAGAGTTTTTAAAGTAGTCAACTGTTTTGAATGTTTTATGCGTTTCGGGATTTTTTTAGGAGTGTTTTATATGAATAATATTAGGTTTTTCTTCTCCATATTGCTATTAAGATAATAGGTGATGTCAAAAATGTATTGAGAAAAGTAAGTAGTAGCCCAACTACTTGGGTTTGTAAAATATGCCGCTGCTAGTTTATTGGTTGGTTGACACAACCATTTTGCTTGTTAAAGTTATTACCCTCATTTTAATTTTAACAAACCGAGCAAAAACGCTAAGAAGCAAAATGTTTGAGCCAACCAACACTGAAAAAATGGTTCATTTTTACACAAAAATTCAATTAGTTGCAGTGACTATTCAATTAGTATCAGCAACTAAGAAAATGGTTTTCTCAGCTATTAAAACAGCAGTACCATATCTTATAAACTAAATAGTTGATCCAACTAACCATTTTTTCAGTGAATTGAATATAGGAACAGCATATTTTACAAACCCAAGTAGTTCGGTATACTACCTTTTTTCAGTGTATATATTTCGGCCCATATTATATAAATTACATTTTATCGGAAGGAATTTGAGAGCTATCCGGTGCTATCTTGTCACCAGATCGAACATGAAAGGGTCACTGAACACCTTCAGCCTTCAGCAATCGTTCGCAATAGAGACAGCTAGGCTAGGGGTATCTCGTCGCGCCTACACCCACAGTCGTCGAAAATCGATGCCCTCTCGGTCCTCGACACGTCGAGGTTAGGTTTTGTTACGCTAGGTTATGTTCGCGTTGCGGTATCGTCTATACTTGAACCTCATTCCATTTAAATTTTAAATAGACAATTGTCATCATCATTTAGATCTACCAAACCATCGACATATTTATAGATGAATTATGATCACATACCATTTAGTTTGATTATTATCTACTCAACTTCTAGAATGCAATTTAACATTTTCGGTCTACATATTTGAAAGAACGAATTCGAATGGTCATCCTGAATTCTTAAGTGATGAGAATTAAAGTTTGTTGGTTTTGTTTTTTGATAGATCCTAGTTAGTATTATAGTTTTAAGTGAGATAAACCCTAAAATTATCGAATGTCCGTCACACGCAAACTCAGTATCGGATATCGTTTAAGCCTTAAGGCAAAAAAAAAATTTTTTAACCGAAACAGAAATTGTTGCTCTCGTTTTCGGCTTCATGAGAAAGAGATTAGGAAGCTCTTACCAACTTTCAAGTTAATAAGACACTTCGGATGTTACGTAACGAAACAGACCGTGAGAACTCAGACAGGATGTCAGAACATCAGTTTTTATAGAAAAGAATTGTGTCAATGGATAAACAAAAAGGTTCAGATGAAAAAATCAGCTTTTTGTCATGTTTCCTGAAAATAAGATTCAACATTTAAATTTATATTATTACATTCATCTCGAATATCCATCCTAAACTCTTGCTTTTTAGAAAGGATATTCTAACCTGGGATACAAAGAGGATGAGATTTCTCGTATAGAAATTCTTAATTTCAAATGACCGACCCTGGCCTCCAATTTAAATCGGACAATCTGTCGAGCCTAGGTTTTTTATTTTTATGCTATTCTTTTTTTTATATTCTGTTGCCCGAAATAAAATATTCGGGCCCCGAAGCCATGGTCGCTTCTTTCGTCGAGACTAGCCCTCGAACAACAAAGAAGGACGTAGGTGGCCTCCTAATTTTTTATCGCCCTGCCTTCTACCTCGTCTAACCATACTGTTGGTTATATTCTCCATTATACCCTTTTACTTCCTTTTATTTTTCACTACCCCTCCTTCTCTTACCTCTTCCCTAGAAAAATGTTCATCGCGGTCGAAGATTCATTATTTAAAAATTTCTTTAAAAAAAATTCAAATGCTGCTTTTTTGTAAAGGATGTAAGAATGCTGGGAGAGCGGAATACATTTTACAACAGCTTATGCCGAGACCGTTTTTCCTTTGAAGTTATAATTTAATTTTGAAAGAGGCCATTACTCGTTATTCCGGGCACGCTTTTTCCACCAGAAAACGCACACCCTCGAAATGTACACACCTTCATCTAAGAACGGAAACCTTTCAAAGTGAAACCGGCTGGAGCAGAATTTAGCTGCTCGCAACGAATTTCAGAAAGGTCCTTTCCTTTCACAAACTAGAGCTCTATGTCTATAGTTCAGTTTTTGTGGGCTTCAGATCCCTCCTCCTTCCTTATTCGATTCGGTCTTTCGCTCCCTCGGAATTCGTCCCTGGACTCCTGATGGTTTCTCCTTTTATCGTCTCGAAAATCAATTTATTCGCGAAAGCACTTGGTTCGTCTCCGCTCACCAAATCCGATTAGCAGAGTACCGACAAACTTACCAGCTTTAGCAGTTTATTGGTACGAAATGAAAAAGCAATCTCTAGATTGAAAATAGAGCAGAAATGCTCTTCTGCTTGATATTGCAAAACCAGATTTCAGATTTTATTGTTCAACTTACTGTGTGGTAAAAAATTAGGAAACTCGATTTTTTTTTAGGAGGAAGGAGGGCAGTAAAATCCTTCGAAATTTGTGATTGACGTCTCAGCTTTCCTTTGAAGCGCCCTCTTCTTTTGTTGTCGACAATCTCGTTTAGCGAGCAATTTGATGCAATTTTCGCATAGGCTCGCTCCCTCTTCTTTTTTCAAACTATCATCCCATTCTCTTTCTTCTGATTTGCTTTATTCTCCTACGAACTGAGAGGCCTGTGAATTTTGTTCGATACGCTTCAGGGGAAATTGCCATTTTTGCTAAACTACTGAAAGGTTGTTATAATACATTTACATTTACAGACGTGGTTTATTTTATTTTCCTGGAAGAGATTTGAGGGGAATGTGGATCTGGACATACTGCACATTCTGGATGGCCAAGCATTTTTTGAGGCCAGGAAAGATTCGCGATTTGGATTTTGATCGAGAATTTTTTACATTCTTAGTTTTAGAAGAAAAAGTAATCCAATCATTTAAAAATTCAAGAGTTTGTTCTGAAATTCTTTAGTATGGATACGATTCCAATTGGAATTTGTACAATTTTCAGAATATCTAATTTTAAATTGATCTGTCCCAGAATGTTTAATTGTTCAATTCAGAATGTTAAAAATATGAAAATGTATACAATTTCGATTGCTTATTTCAATCCTGCCAGTGAGCCACTTTCGAGGTCACTTTCTCAATTTTTCGTTATTATTTTTCCTTATTTTTCTGATCCCTTTTAGCATTTTTCCACAATTATTGCAATTGCAAATAATTTAACATTCTCAAATTAAAAATTTAAGGCTGAGAATTAATAAGTTTGATTCGAAAACATTAAAATCTGAATACTTTTTGATTCAAATATACAAAATTAATATAGTTTTTAAATTTAATTAATTTAGAATAGCATGTTTCAAATGGGACACTTCAATATTTGAGCAATTAGAATCTTGAAGTTGTTCAATATTTAACCATTTGAAGTGTAAACCATTCTATGTAAGGAATTTAAATTGAAATATTGAAAATTGCTAGGTTTCAAATTTAAATCGTCCCCAATTGGATAATTAGAATTCGAAGTCTTCTATGGGCGATTAAAATGTGGAAAAATAGACAATTTGAAATTAGAAGTGCATCAAATTATAGCTTAGGGAATATAAAGCCCTAATAATTAATTAATTTAAAATTGAAAACTTTGTACCAATGTCAAAATTAAATTGCTCCAGTTTGTACAATAAACTTAAAATCGAAATTTTCAATATTTTAAGAGGTTTATTGTCAGTGCTTCGTTTGGAACCTATTGAATTTTGATAGCGCTAAATTTAAAATTATTCAATTTTTGGTGTTTTAATTTAAAATAACCTACGTTTGTATAACATTCAAAGTGTATGTATAATTTTAAAACCTTCAAATAAAAATGTATTGAAAATTTGATGAACATTGCTTAGAATTTGTAAAATTTTGAATGACTCATTTTTAAATATTGACTGAAAAAGAATTAGCATGCATTTTCATCGTCTTATTTAAAAGTTTATGATCTCTTTAATATAATTTTTTCATTTAACCCAAAATAACTTTAAAATGAAGAAAACCATTTTAAATTGAAGCAAATTTTTCATTGGAACCAAAAATCATTTCTTTATTCTCTGAATTATAGAATTTAATTTGGTGACTTTCAGCTATTATTATATTTCTTGTTATTATTCCTTTTATTTTTTTTCTGGTGAAGCATCTGAAATATACTTCATATGTTTGACATTTTAAATGCCAATAATTGTTGACGCTACGTATCGATATAAGGAAAATTGACTTTTACACCTGATTTTTTTTTTTAATTCTAAAGAACCAATCACTCGCAAAGAATGCTAGTGTGACTAGTATAGTAGTATGGCCAAACATCATTTTTTGACTTATAATTTGAAAAAATCAAAAAGCGTTTTCATTCTTCAATAAAAACCTTTTTTTTTTGTTTCACCCTATTCGCCTAATCTATAGATGTATGAAAAAAGAATAAATAGACCAGGGGAGTTCTGCACAAAGATTCCTACCTTACCGACCTCAAGACCGTTCAACCGCTCAAGTGGTTCTTATCCGTGCTAAGTTTCTATAATGTTCTCAAAGGGTCTCTCCGACAACGTCGCAAAATTATATTGTGCAATAGTGAAAAACGAATTTTGCGTAAACAACTTCAAGGCCATTTATGATCTCAATTGTGCATTTCCAAGGTGATATTTCGATCTGTTCTTGTATTTTCTACTGCGTAATATAGTTGATAGAAAATAAGGACGATTGATTGATTTTTCTCTAAATATTACCGACTAATTGAATAGCCTTCGAGAACATTACAGAAGCTTAGCACGGACATGAACCACTTGAGCCGTCAAACGGCCTCAAAGTCGGTAAGGTAGAAATCTTGGTCCAGAACTCCCTCTGCCCATCTATTGAAAAGAATTGGGCCTGTATTGTGTATTTTGTGAATTGGGCCCAATAAACTCAAGCAGGAATCCCTTAAATTATAACGTTCTGATCGTGGGTATAAATCGAGAATGAAGAGGGCTACGGAAGTGGTTGCGTGTCTTTTGATAGTGGACGGAAATGAATGATGCAAACAATATACACGTTCGTAGGGTGAAAACATTGAAAAGACAATTCACAAGATTCGCCTTCCGTGCGAAACTTGACCACTGAAAAGCTCTGGTACCGACTACCGACCTCCATTGGATGTCTTGTAAGCACTAAACATACACTATCATCGTCCAGCTGGTAAACAGCTGCCCACATCCTGTCTCCTGTTTCGATGTCGATGCATCCGTGTCGATCGTCTTTTTACTTTTCCTTATTTTTTTCCTTCTTTATCCCACCTCATACAGGCCATACAGGTATAAAACCAAAAAGCATCCAACTATGCACATTGCACATAAAAAAAACTTGAACGCTGCACATGATGTTCTGGAATTTATTCACGGCTTCTATCATTTCTGCAATAAATCTTCACCCTAGTCTCATACTTTACAGTCTTTACACTCTTTCCCGTATTCCTCTCATTACCCTTTTTTAAAGGAATTTCTCCTTTTTCCCCCTTTTTTCAAGATACTTGCTCTTTTTCTCATTTTATCGCTTAAATTCGAACTGAATTAATAGAAATCAATAAGAAAATTGAACTATTTTTGGTAGCAATTTCACTAGCCACATAGCCACTACTTCGTTGGAAGTTGAACTACTTTGTTAAAAATTAATTTTGTTGGTTGAAGATTGAACTATTTTGTTCGAAATTCATTTTGTTTTTGTTAAAAATTAATTTTTTAAACTGAGCATTTAACTATACTATTTATGATTAAAAATTGATAGTTTTTAGTTGAAAATTCAAATATTAAATTTTTAATTGAGAATTCATATTTTTGGTTGATAATTCATTCTTTTTAATTGAAAAATGTACTATTATATTTTTGATTGAAAATTCATATTTTAACTAATTGGTTGAAAGTTGAACTACGTTTTAAAAAAATTATTTGATTGATTTAGAATTAAAATATTTCCTGGCGACTTGTTTTTGTTTTATTTTAAATTTAACTATTGCCTTGTTGGTTGAAAATTGATCTTTTTACTTGAAAATTCAACTATTTGGTTAAAAGTTGATCTATTTTAGTTTCAACTATTAGGATGAAAATACATATACGTATGTCGAATTTCAACTTTTTCAGAATTCAACTGTTTTGTTGAACATTAGTCTTTTTAGATAGAAAATTAACCTTTTTGTTGAAAATTTCTCTTTTCGAGTTACGTTTCTGGTTAAAAATTCTTTTTGGTAATGTTTTTCATCATTTGGTTGAAATTTAATTGGTTTTTTGATAATTCAACGATTTAATTGAAAAGTCATATTTTTTGGTTGAAAATTCAATTTTTAAAAAAAATTTCTTCTGGGACTATTTTTCTAGAAAATTCTACTTATTTAGTTGAAAATTAACTTGCATGGTTGAAAATTCAACTATTTTGGTTGAAAGTTAACTTTTTTGTTGAGCAAATTCGTCCCTTCTGCTTCGAAATTCATCTATTTAGTTAACAAGTCATCATTTTGGTTAAAAATTCAAATATTTTGAACATTTTCCTTTTTGGTTGAACATTAATCTTTTTAGATTGAAAATTCGATTATTTGATGACGAATTCAACTATTCTATTGAAAATTCGTCTCTTTTGCTTAAAAACTCAACTCTTTCGTTGAAAGATCATCTCTTGGTACAGGAAAATTAATTTTGTTGTTGTTGAAAATTCAAGTATTTCGTTAAAAATGCAATGTATTTCGACTTGAAATCTTAGACGTTTCATAGTGAATGCATTTTCTGTAAAAGAATTTATTCCCATATTATTATGAGAAATCACCTTATTTCCCCTCTTTTGAGATCATTTTAGGCTCTGAAGAAGGCTATATAAAGATTACTCATTTGCTGCTCCCTTTTTTTTTACACCAACTTCGCAATATTAATTTGTCGCCCTCATTCCTTTGTCTCATCATTTCCTCCTCACCCGGTAATCTTTTTTCCATTATACTCTTTCCTTTGCTGAGCACATTTTTTAAATTGGTCTTGAAGGTTCTTTTATCGAGTCAGCTCTCGGTGCGATGAACATTATTTACATGCAGCTCGTTTACCCTTTCTCGGGACATGTTAACTTTTACTCCATCGCCTCTTTTCACTCTCCGAACGCGTCCGAAGAAGGGGAATGCATTTCGGGGCCATGATGCCTAAGTGGGACCAATGGGACCAAGATGGTGGACAGGTGCAGCGCACACGATCGCAGCTTGGCACGCGACTGCACGCCTCTTACGCATTAAAATCATGCATATACATTATACATATATATGCAAGAGTTACTTGCACGTGCAGAGATATTGCTGCCTGCCTGCCTGCCTGTTTGGTTGTAGCCACATAACCGGTGCATTTGCAAAACAAGATATATCGCCGGGCCGAGATCGCTGCCCGATAGAATCGCACAAAGTTAAACTGTTAAACGCTGTATACCTCTCGATAAGATCGTATGCAGATCGTCGTTAATTAGGTTGGAAATCATTAACCGTGATCAGTTCTGATGTCGATTCGTAAGACCATGGTCTATTTTCTATTTCACTATTCTACAGGATTTATAGTCTATATAATCTATACCATTTATTGTATAGAACTTGCCTGCAAAAAGTGTAAACTTTCTACCCATAAAACATAGATCGAACGTGAGTTGACGGACAATGAAAACAGACTAATTTGGACTTCACTCTCTTTTCCTTGTTCTCCTCTATTTTTTTTTTTACTTCTTTTTTTCCCCCTGTTTTCAAGAAACTTACCCTTTTTCTCGTTTTTGAGCCTAAATTCGAACTGAATTAATATGACCCAATAAGAAAGGTCATCTTTTTTGGTTGAAAGTTAATTCTTTTTAATTCAAAAGTCTACTGTTATATTTTGTCTTCAGAATTAATCTCTTTTAGTTGGAAATAAAGTCGAATATTTTGTTAAAAAGCCATCCTCTTTGGACGAAAATTAAACTGTTTGATTGAAATTTGAATCTCTTTGTTAAAAATGCATTTTATTGGTTGAAAATGAACTATTTTGTTAAAAATTCATTGTTTTTTGTTCTTGAAAATGAATGTTCTTATCTGAAAATTTAGCTATTCAGTTTTTAATAGGAAATTTATAATTTTTAGTTGAAAATTCCATTAATTGGTTGAAAGTTGAACTTCTGTAGTTGAAAATTATTTACTTGGTTAAAAATTCGTGTGCTTTTGGTTTAAAATTATTTTTTCTTGTGAAAATTTAATCTTTTTCGTTTAACAATTCCGCTAGTTGTTTGAAATTTAAACTATTTTGTTCAAAATTAGTTTCTTCCATGCTTGAAAATAAATTCTTTAAACTGGAAATGTAACTATTCAATTTTTCATTGGGAAAAAATATTTTTGGTTGAAAATTAATTCTTTTTCTTTGAAAATTCAACCATTACATTTTTGGTTTAAAAATAATCGTTCGTTAGTTGGAAATTCAATTATTTGGTTAAAAATTTATGTAATTGGTTTAAAATTCATCTGTTCTGGTAAAAATGTAATCCTTTTGGTTAAAAATTCCACTACTTGAAGGTTGAAGGTTAAACTGTTTCGTTGAAAATTCGTTTTTGTGGTTGAAAATTAATTCTCTTAACTGAAAATTCAACTATTTCATTTTTTGTTAAAAATCGATTGTTTGCAATTGAAAATTCAATTGTTATTTGCCTGAAAATTCATCTTTTATGATAACAATTTCATCTTTTTGATTAAAAGTTCAACTATTTGGTTGAAAGTTGAACTAATCTGTCAAAAATTCCTATTATTAGTTGATGATTCATCTATTTTGTTTAAAATTGATCTATTTTGTTAGAAATTCGTTTTTTTTTGTTGGAAATTAATTTTTCAAACTGAAAATTTAACTGTTCCACTATTTGATTGAAAATTAATTAATTTTTGGATTGACATTTAACTGTTATCTATAGGATTTTTAACAATTTAGTTAAAATTTGTTTTTGGTTTAAAATTAGATTGAAAATTTCACTGTTTGGTACAAAATTGAAAATGTGTGCCTTCTGCTTGATAATTCAACTGTTTGATTAAAAATTTAATTGTTTTTGGTTGAAGTGTAATCTTTTATGTTTGAGAATTTGACAATTTGGTCGAAAATTCAACTTTATGGTTAAAAATTGAACTGTTTGGTCTAAAATTAATTTTGTTTGTTGTTGAAAATTCAACTGTTTAGTTGAAAAATTATCATATTTAGTTGAAAATGAACGTTTCTGTTAAAAATTAATCTTTTAGGCTTTAAAAGTCGTCTGTTTTCTAAAATATTCGATTTTTTAGCTTGAAAACTCAACTCCTTCATTGAAAATTCATCTCTTGTGGTAAAAAAAAAAATAATATTTTCGCTTAGTTCAAAATTCAACTATTTTATTGAAAATGCAATATATATTTTTACTTGAAATCTCAAGCGTTTCATTTTGAATTCAACATGGCTCCTTTACGTTAATTTTATTTAAATAATTGATTCCCCTATTTTCGTGAAAAGTCATCCTAGTTCTCCTGTTTTGAGAGCATTTTTAGCTGTGAAGTCTGCTAACCGTATGTTTAAAAAAGAATAAATTAAAAAAGTTGTTGAAGAGATTGTTCACTGTTCCTCTCTTAAAAGATGTACATATTTAGTGAAAAATGAAATATTTGCCAAAAAAATTGTCTTTCTACACATGTTTAATTTTGGTTAAAAATGTTAATCTTTTGATTTGGCCATCAATTCATACACATATAGCGATAATCCAACTAACATACGGAAAAATTATGTTGATATTGATTGAAATAACAAAGCAAAAACTCATGAAATTGTCAACTCACGTTCGAGAAAAGAAATTATGGAGAAAATTTCCAAATTATAATTCTTTTGTGTTCGAGTTAATGTAGTTGCAATTTTCACCTGTATTTATCTTATTTATAAATTTAACGAGACTTTTACATTTTATATATATACACACAAATGTGTCCGGAAAAATTAAGTGCTCCCTTTCGCGAAGCTGATTGCGAATTTTATGAATAGGGATATACGACTGTACGTATATACTATATTTAATACAATGCTCGCGGACAGACTTTAATTTATTCATCGAATTCATGATTGAATCAATTACCTTTGAATGATCGAAATTCAGTTGTTTATGTGCTTTGAGTGGCTGTGTAGGCTAATTAACGGATAGCAAAGCTGAATTATATTGTGTTGCGATTCAGTTTAGTTAGTGGATTATGAAACTGGACTCTGATCGTATTATTACAGAATTAGAATGTATAGCTGTTTCTGTTGAAAACGATTTGGTAATTAAAGAATTTACCGTTTTCATTATCTCTTTTTTTTCTCTCGAAAATTCATATTGATTTATTGTGAATATTGATTTATTGTGTATTGATTTAATTTGTGTCCATTTTTAATAAATTTATAACGATTTATCTTCTTTTTTGTTTCAGGTAAGTTCCTCTTGACGTAAAACTTCATTATTTTGGACGGCGTGGTGAGATAAGATTATAAACAAAGTATAATTTGTAATAAATTGCTTCTAGACTGCAATCTCTACAGAGAAATTTTATGGTTCATCTTTGAGAACTCGAGTTTGTAATATATTTTCAGAGGACATCAGCTTTTTAAGATATTTTATTGTCTATTAGGAATCCTTGTAAAAAAAAGTTGATAAAATTCATAAATGGCTTTAATCTTTAAAAGGATTAATTCATCGTTTGCATTAATGTTCTCTCATGATTAGAATGTCAAAATGAAATATTGAACTATTAATTAAAAAAGCCATAATGGATTAACTCAAGTTTCATCTTTTACTAGCTTGAACTTTGAAACAATGTATTTATTGCTGCTTTCATAATAGCTGTAGACGTAATTAGTATTTAGTAGACTTAGAGGAAGAAAAAGAAATTCTTTTGATATATCAATTGGCATTCTGAGAGAAATACAAAATTTGAAAAAAAACATACTACTTGAAAATATTAGGTAAATATTATTATAATATTATTATTACGTAAATGATTTTCTTTAAACTTTATGCAAGACTGAGTTTTTTGCAGAATGTCTGACAAAAATTTATTTTTTTGACCAACTGACTGTCGAATGTCAAGATTGTATATTATGCGAATCATAAAAATAAATACTTGGTGCAAATGCTGCTCGTAAACAGATCCGTTTATTAAAAAAAAAAGTCATTTTAATTATTTCTTCTAAATATTAAATAAAATTGATCTATAAAATTGTAATTGCAGGCCTCGGACTCACGATACTATTTTGATACTTTTTTCGAACTAGCAACTATGTTACAACTATTTAGAAAAAAAACACTAATGTTATTTTTTTTTTAATTTAAACAAAAATTTAAAAGATACTAAAGATTTCAAGATGTTGCATGGAATTTCAAAATATTACTAATGATTTCATAAAATGCAAGGGATTTTTAGAATTTTTAATGATTTTAAATAACAAAGTGTACTTCAAAACATTCCGAGGAATTCCATGAGATTTCAAAAAATTTCTAAAGCTCTAAAAATTTTCTAAAGCTTTTAGGGTCATTTAAAAGCTTTTACGGGATTTCAGAAAATTTCGAAGATTTCCTCATTTCGAAAGGAGTTTTGGAAAACATTAGAAATCGCAAGTTGATTTACGGGATTTTATTCGATTTTTGTTGGATTACTAGAAATTTTAGAAGATTTAAGGAATTTGATCAATTTCAATGGATTTAAAAGAGTTTATAGTATTTTCGAATATTTCAAGGTATTTAACGAGATTTAAATTTTTTGAAGGGTTTTCCAAGAATTTCGTAGAATTTCAGAAAATTTCAAAGAAGTTTAAAAAGGTATCCACGATATAAATGATGTTAAAAAGATATCAAAGGATTCCAACGGATTTCGAGAGAACTTTAGGGAACAAATAAAATAAAATTTCACGAGACTTCTAGGGATTTCTAAAGGACTCTTGTGAATTTTGGGGACTTCAGAGATTTCAAAGGATTTTAGCAATCAGTGTTTTTAAGTGATTCAAGGGGTTTCTACGGATTTTGAGAGAACTTTAGGGAATAAATGAAAATAAATAAAATTTCAATGGAATTGTACAGATTTCAGGGATTCCAGAGATTTCAAGGGATTTCACCAGATTTAAGGGATTCATAGGATTTCAAAATGAATGATAAGATGTCAAGGGATTTATAAACATTGACGAGTTTTGTACAAATTGCAGATGATTCCACCATTTTTTAGGGGCTCTTGAAGGATTTTAACGGATTTCAAAGCTCTTTGCTTGTTTCAAAATATTGCAAGGAATGTTAAAGGGCTTTATCCGGATTTAAAAAGATTGAAGAGTTGTTAGGGTATTTCAGAAAATTCGAAATGATTTCACGTGGCTACTATTTTTCAAAATGTATGCCACTAATGAATTTCTCAAATAAGTCTGATTCCAATTGGAATTTACAAAACCCATTATGCATCTAAAAAGGATTTTTTGCTCTCGATTGATTAATTTTTACTCTAAATAGAAAAAAAATCAAATCGGATGTACGAATCCTATCAAATAATCCGCAACGTACATTTTTGAGTGTTTCAAGTATCAGAAGCACTTTTTAATTACAATTATTAAAGTACATAGTGTAAGGATAGACTAATGATAATTAACTTCACTTGTGAATGTTTTTTCTTTTTTTTTTAACATGGAATGAAGAAAGTACTGTCAGGCACTGCAAGATTTAGTTCGAATGCAATTCGAGGGACACCTGCGCGGCGCGTGCCATGAAGATGCATCTGCCTGGTTCACATGCAGCCGCGAGCACGTGCACATTGGTGTCCTCACTTGTACATATATATCGCATACATAGCCATTTACATCTGTTTTCATATCGATGTCGGTCCAACGACTATAAGCGTTCGGTTTAACGTACCTCCGTTGATTACGCGCCTTTAATCAACCGAGCACCGGCTAAAGTTGCAGCTTGAGCTGAAAAAACATTGCAATATATACTTTAGTTGGCCATGATGACTTGAGAAAAAGTGGATAAAGGCAATGAGTTTTGCACATTGTGCGAATTTCTTTGTCGTTACGGACAAAGATACTCTCATTAAAGTATATACACGAGGGATAAATTAAACTGCGACTGTCGATACTAGCAGATTACGTCACTCACTGACAAAAACATATGTAAAATAAAAATAAAAAATATTTTTCTTTGAGCCAGCAAACCTTACTATGTAGATAATGCGTTTTCTTTAATTTATGAAAATTTTGTTTCTATAAATTGAGAAAACTTTGGCGTAAAACATTGCTCACGCAAATAACGGTTTTTGTAAACCGTCAATTCCGCACATCTTCAGAATGTCAAGTTTCGGCTTTCGTTGTCAAGGAAATTTCTTGCATTTCATGCTGCCTTCGCATGGAATCGGTGTTGGTAGTTTGATCCGTTTAAACAAAAACTTTTGTTGGACAGACAACTCTTCTTTCGTGTAGTTCATAAAAGACTGCAAAAAATGAAAGTCCAGCAATAGTTTGAAAAATGTGTGTTAGGATTGCGTGGAAAATGTAAGATGGATAGTTTGTTTCGGGTTTTGATTGAATCAATTATGGTTATTATGCAGACAACAAATTACTTGGTTGATCCAATTGAAAATGTGTTGATCAGTGAAATTCGATTAATTATACCAACGACGTAATAGACATGGTGATGTGATGCAGAAAATGGGTCAATGCTCCCTTTTTTCAGACTTAAATTTTTTCAATTTTCTCATTTTTTAACGAACGTAGCGAGCTTTGTTTGAAAATTCGATCATTGGATTAAAAATGAGTTGTTTTTTAAAAATTTATCTTTTTTGGTTAAAAATTCAACTTTTTCGTTGTACGTTCGTCTTTCTGATTAGAAAATTCGTCCTTTCAGGTTAAAAATTCATATTTTTGGTAGAAGTCTTTTTTTGGTTGAAAATTAATTTTTCTTTTAAAATTAAATTTGTTGTTTCTAAAAAAATCAGTCTTTTTGTTTGAAAATTCAACTATTTGGTTAAAGTTAATTCATTTTTCTTTCAAAATTCGATCATTTGGTTGAAAATATTGTTATTCAATAATTCAACTATTCGGTTGAAAATTCAACTATTTTGTTGAAAAATAACTTTTTTTATCTAATTTTTTTTTAATTCTTTTTTCTTGGTTTAAAATTAACTTTCTTGAAAAGTCTACTGTCTTCTAAAAATCAATTGTTTAATTAAAAAACTAAACTATTTAGACGAAGTATTCATTTTTCTTTAAAAATTTGACCATATAGTTGAAAATATATATATTTTTTAATAATTCAACTATTCGGTTAAACATTTATCTCGCTTGGTTGAAAATTTATTTTGTTGTTAAAAATTCATCTTTTCCGGTCTAAAAGTCGACTGTTTTTTAAAACATTCGACTTTTCAACTTGAAAGCTCAACTCTTTCTTCAAAAATTCCTCTCATTTGATTGAAAGTTCATCTGTTTTGGTTGAGGATTCAACTGTTTTGTTGGAAATTCGTATTTTTGGTTGAATTCAACGGTTTTTAATTTGAAATTTAAAATAGTTTTTGGTGGAAATATTAACTATTAAAATTATTGTTAAAAAATCATTTTTTTCGTTTAAGATTCATCTCCTTGGTTGGCAATTTAACAATTATGTTTAAAATACGTGTTTTTTGTTGTTGAAAATTAATTTTGAAACTGCAGATTCAACTACTCCATTCTTAGTTGAATATTGATCTTTTTTCGTTGAACATTCAACTAAACAAAAATTTAACTAATCAAAATTCGTTATTATTTGGATGAAAAGTAAATTTTGAATTGAAAATTGAACTATCCTATTTTGGGTTGAAATTTAAAGCGTTTTAATTGAAATTTCAAGTATTTGTTCGAAAATTCAGATATTTTGTTCAAAATTCTTCTTTTTTGGTAGAAAATTAAAGTATTTTGGAGAAATTTCATTATTTATCAGATAAAACTAATTTTTTTAACTTAGAATTTAACTATTTCATTTTTGAGTGAAAAATAATCTTTTTTTTAATTGAAAATTCAAATATTTGGTTGAAAATTCTTTTTTGATTGAAAATTAAACTATTTTTGTAAAAATTCGATATTTACTAGATAAAGTAATTTTTTAAACTTAAAATTTAACTATTTCATTTTTGAGTGAAAATTAATATTTTTCATTGAAAATTCAAGTATTTGGTCGAAAATTCATGTCTTTTGTTGAACATTCGTATTTTGGGTAGTAAGTTAGTAAATAATCTCCTGGGTTGAAAATTAATTTTTGGTTGAAAATTCAACTATATTGGGTTGAAGGTCTAACCATCTTGTTATAAATCCATTTTTTTGTTGCTGCAGATTCACATCTTTGGTTGAAAATATAACTACTTTCTTGAAAATGTGTCTTCTTTGGCTGAATTCAACTGTTTTTGATTTAAAAGAAAAATCTTGTTTAAAATTGAAATATCCGTCTCTATTGGTTGAAATTTAATCTTTTCAACTGAAAATTTAGCTATTCCGTTTTCGTTTGAAAATGTATTTGTTTTAGTTGAAAATCCACGTATTTTGTTGAAAATTCGTCTTTTTTGGTGGAAAATTAATTTTCTTGGTTGAAAATTCTTCTTTTTGTTTGAAGAGTCATAATTTCAGTTGAAAATGCGTTCCATATTGAATTTAATATAATACCTACAATAATTTAATCCAAAAGAATTTATTCCACTATAATTTTTATGAAAAAATCATCCTATTTCCCCTGGTTGGAGAGCATTCTGGGCTTTGAAATTTGTGTCAAGTATGTAAGATATTCTTATAAAAAGGGAACAATAATACCACAAATTCGCATTTTCTCCTAACAAGAACGCATCGTTGCAGATGCATATCAGCCATGCAGTTTTGCAAGTTGCTTCCACTTATTTCGAAAAGCAATCTGCATCCGGCACAATCCCGTTTCAACACATGAAAAGGCTTTGAGCAGCAGCAGAATTTTCATGTACTATTCTATATAGTACTATACATACGTGAACGTAGGCGAACAAGCGTTACTGCATTTGCCATGGAAAGCAGGAGGTTTGAAGGGGGTGGGGGGGGGGGGGGGTGAGAGTAGGAGTAGTACCGTTGGAT
This sequence comes from Andricus quercusramuli, assembly GCA_932178445.1. Lineage (NCBI taxonomy): Eukaryota > Metazoa > Arthropoda > Insecta > Hymenoptera > Cynipidae > Andricus > Andricus quercusramuli. Next base: position 94,316 of record CAKNXH010000224.1, read on the forward strand.
TGCATAGCAAAAAGACCGGCGATTTCTTGCCGTACAACAATGCTGCAAGCGCATGGCAGATACCACGTTGCGAAAGACGATTGCTGAGTTAGTTTCATCTTTCGCAACTGAAGACAGACTTTCCACTTCTAAAAGTGGGCTAAGTAAGTCCAAAATCTTCCTCAGCACTCGCAACTCTTTTTTCTTACTTTGTAATCTTGCTAATTTTATGAGAAATAGGGGAAATGTGCTAAAGACGGGCTCCCTTAAATATTTTTTTATGAAATAATAATATTATTCATCAAGCACACTCAATAATAGCCTTACAAAGTGCAGGCTTCGCGCTTATTCCTCTATTACCCTCTTTTCCCCTTTTTCAAAAAAGTCCTCTTTTCCCCCTGCTTTCAAGAAACTTCCCCTTTCTCTCGTTTTGTCGCTTGAATGCGAACTGAATTTCGTTATTATATTATTATCTATATTATATTTTTATTTTTTTAAATTGAAAATTCTGCTATTATATTTTTGATTCAGAATGTATCTCCTTTGGTTAAAAATTTTACTATTTGGTTGAAAATTTGATTAATTTGTTGAAAACTGAAATATTTGGTTAAAAAGAAAATTAATCTTCCTGTTGCAAATTTATCTTTTTTGCTGGAAAATTCAACTACTTAGGTGAGTGTTGAACTACTTTGTTAAAAAATAATTTTGTTGGTTGAAGATTCATATGTGGTTGATAATTGAATTATTTTGTTGAATATTTGTTTCTTGTTTGTTTAAATGCATCTTTCGCCTGAAAATTTAACTATTCAATTTGTGGTTAAATATTGATATTTTGAGTTACCAATTCATGTATTTTGTAAAAAACAAAATAGTTTTTTTGTTGTTGAAATTTCATCATTTTGGTGAATATTGGTTATTAATTGCATTGCAAAGTAATTTTTTAGCTGAAAATGTAAGTATTCTATTTTTGGTTGAAAATTAATATTTTTTAGATGAAAATTCAACTATTTAGTTGAAAATTCGTCTTTTTTTGGTAGAAAATTGATTTAGACGAAAATTCACTTTTTTATTGAAAATTCAACTATTCTGTTAAAATTGCGTTTTTTGGTCTTATTATTTTGGTAGAAAATTCATATTAGGGGGAAGATGCAACTATTCGGTTTGAAAATTCGACTGTTTTGTATAGAGAATTCGTATTTTTGTTCTGAAAATTCATCTCTTTTACTAGAGATCTTTTTATCCAAAAACACAAATGTTTGGTTAAAAATTAATTAAATATTTTTTGTTGAATTCAACTGTTTTTTATTTATAATAAAAAATTTTTTGTTCAAAAAAACAACTAATCCATTTTTGGTGGAAAATTGATCTTTTTTTTAATTGAAAATTCAACTATTTGCTTGAAAATTTATCTTCTTTAGTTGAAATTTCAACTTTTTGGTTGAAAATAAAACTTTATAAGTTGGAAATTAAAAAATTTTGTTGAAAATTAAACTAATTATTAAAAGTGCTTTTTTTCGAAAATTTAAATGTTTTGTTGAGCATTCGTCTTTTTGAATAGAAAATTCGTTCTTTTCGATTGAAAATCCAAGTGTCTTCTAAAAAGTTCGTCTTTTCATCTTAAAAATTCAACTATTTGGTTGAAAATTCCACAGTCTTCTAAAAAAAATATCTCTTGCTTGAAAGTTCAAATTTTACGAGATTTCAGAGAGAGGATTTCAAAGATTTTATCACTTTTGAAGTGCGTTACAGATATTAAGATATTTTACTCGATATTTGGTGTAATCACGAGGGATTTCACAAGATCTCATCAGTTTTAAGGGGTTTTAAAGAATTTCGAAGGATTGCAGACAATTTTAAAGGATTTTAAGAAGGTATTCAGGGTATCAATGATAGTTATTAAGATGATTTCAAGTGGGCTGGGCTTATTTTGAGTCGGATATTGGCCCAAAATTGAGATGCAGCATTTTTTAGCTAAAAAGCATTTTTGTATACTGTGAATAATAACGAAGAATCATATTTATTGGATCAAGATTCATCTCATTCTGACTTTTTCTTATCTCAAGTCGACTTAAGATTGTTTCCATAAAAGGAGAATGGGCTAGATCTTATGAGAAATAAAGAAAGGTTACATTATTATAAATAATAAATTCGTTACAGGTTTGCGTCATAGAAATACAGGGCGAAAAAATAATCTTTTAGACGTTCACCACAAACTGTGTTAACTTATTTTGCAACGGATAATTTCATAGTTTACAGTAAATGATATTTGTTTCGCAACGTCTTTTCTATTTGGAAGTTTGATACTTCAAATAGAAATGACTAAGGCAAAGAAATCGAAAAGTTGATTACTTTTTATGAAATTAAATTAAGTGTATTTCTTAAAAATAGTAAAAAATTAAAGGTGAGATTCTTCTTTATCATAATAATATTGGAAATAGGGATGTATGTCTAACCCAAGGGTTACACGGAAAAAAGTAGATAGTTAGATTCACTTTTATGTATTGTTAACTTCAAGTTTACTTGTTCACATTGTACAAGAAACAATTCAAATAGTTTTTTATACTGAATGAGATTGTAATCTCAAAATATACAAAACCTAAAGTCAGCATTACTACTTCAAATTGTAAAAAGAAAGATTACTAAAAACAAGTAGCTTCAATAACTATTTGGAATAGTACAGTTGAACATGTAAACTGTACGAATAACTAATTCACATAGTAAGCAAAGCATTGTGAGTTTGACTTTTGCAAGTGAGTTCGATCTCCTTTTTCGCATTGCAATAAGCACTGCGCGAAATTGTTAGCCCTACTATTTGAAATTGTGAGTAACTTCAGTGGCATAACTAGAAACGTGTAGGCCCTTTCCGAAAAATTTTTTAGGTGGTCCGCTTGAAATTAAAAAAGAAGGACGACTTATAACTTGCTTATCAGTAAAACAACAGATTTTCGCTTCTCAATCTATAAGACAGACCACCCACTGACATTTCACAAAAGGAAATCAATTGTCAGAAACTATTTTATAATGGTTTCTCTTTTTTCATAATATTAGTTGAGATAATTGTTATAAATAAACATAGTATATAACTCTACTTTATACTTCGATACAGTTTTTTTGTTTAGTACCAAATTTTCAGAATATAAAAATATTATGAAAAATTATATATAAAAAAATACTTTTTTTTTACATTACTTCTGCTATGGAATTTTTTGCTTATGATATTTTTAATTCCTTATAACAATAGAAATGATTGATATGGTACTTGATTTAGCCACCCAGGTTCGAATATTATATTATTTGGAAGAATTTTTTTTAGTAGAATAATGCATTGTTTTCGACATATCATTTTTTAAATCAATAATTAAATAGTATATTATGCATCTAGGGGGAGAAAAAGTGCCTCTCCCCCTTGGCGTATAAGACATTTTTTCATAACAAATGGATGATTTCAGACATTTCTCGAAATACAGTCATGATTTCAGTCCATATTAGATTTTGTATAATGAAGCATGAAATTAATGTTAATCTAATCTATGGTAATTTTAGAGGTGATTTATGGTAACTTATCATAGATTATCCAAAATTAATTTTTAAAAATTTCCATAAATTTCCGGAAATTTATGAAAATGTTCCATAAACTTCCGGAAATTTATGGAAAATTTGGGTAATTTATGGCAATTTTACAGGTTAATATGGTAACTTACCATGGAATACCCAAAATTCATTTTTAAAAATTTCCATAAATTTCCGGAAATTTATGAAAAATGTCGGTCATTCATGGTAATTTTACAGGTGAATATGGTCACTTACCCAACATTCATTTTTTTTAATTTCCATAAATTTCCGGAAATTTATGAAAAATTCCGGTAATTTATGGTAATTTTACAGGTATATATGGTAACCTTCCATAAATAACCGCAAAATTCTATTATCTGCAACCAAAATTTCCTCTCAGTTTTTACCGTGAGTGGGCTGATAATCATAAAATGCGAGCTCATAGATGCATAATTTTCATTATTCATCTCTGACGTCACTTTTGAGTCCCTAGGGAGTAAAAAGTAGAGCTTGAGCCCCGCTTCATAGGCGTTGAAAAGGCTGAAATCATGCATGTATTATAAAAAAATAATTTGTAATACAATTTTAGTTCAAATTAATTTCCATATTTAAAGCAGTAATAATTTTTTCAACCTTTTCACATTGATGTTTGTAGAAATCAATACCATTTATTGACAAAAAAATTTTTCTCATTTTCTTAAGATTTTTAACAAAAATAAAATCTACAATTCTACTGTGATATCGCGATCTTTAATATTCGTTTCTCGGAACCGATTTTTTTTTGTGTTAAGCAGTTTTTATTCTAATTCAGCATCCCCAAATCTCATGAGAAAAATTTTATTTTTGCGAAAAATTTTATTTTTGCGAAAAATTTAAATTTGAATCACTATTCAATGTTTGTTTCATCTTAAAATAGTGATTTCAATTTTGCATTTGATATATTATTACAATGTTCAAACTATTTTTTTATTCATACACATATCAGTTTAAATTAATGTTACGTTTCAAATGAAGTGAGATGATAATAAAGTAAATTTAAAAATTCCAAAGATTTCATTCGAAATCATTTTTTCAAGTCTTGATTTACAAAAATACAAAATATGTAATTTTTAAAAATTGTAATTTTAATCATTTTATAATAATACATATAAATTACTAATAATATATTTACTGTGTGAGTTGATACTTTTAAGCAAAATATTTTTCCCTAGCTCGTTACAATTGATTAGATATCGCCTGTAAGAGATTAATTAAAAAAATTGTAAGTAGACATTTATTTTCTTAGCTGGCCACGTTTTTCTCAGAGAAACCGCTTAATCGAGACTTTGTCAGAAAAATCTAAGCGGTTCCGTAGCTCACTTGACTAAGGCGTGCGCTATATTTTGGTTTTAGGACAGGTTTTAGGTAGGCAGGTAGGGTTCGATTCCCCAGCGGGGGCGATTTTTCAAAGCGTTTGAGCGTGCGATCATATGTGTAAGACTATGCGTGCGACTGTGTAAGAATAATCGTAAATTACGTGCAGTAATCATATATAACATAATTTTTTTCCTCCTCAAATCGATCGACATTTTACATCATTTTTGTTTTGTATAGAATGCGTGCAGTGCATATATACATATACACAAGAGCGTTACGATGCGAAATCGGCAAAGTTACTCTTCACAGAAGGAAAGCTTACTACACGAAATAGTAACTTCTTCTCGCTGAGTATTGATGGTTACCAAGTGGTGCAGTGCATCCTACTATTTGAAATTGTTCATCCTACTCTTTTAAAGAGTCAGTTTAACATACCTGAACAAAAAATAGTAATTTTAACAAAATTCACGACGAAAAGCTGCGGTTCAATTTAAAATAGTTAGAACTAGTGGTTTCTAGAGTTCTTCTAACGATCCACTTTTTTCCGTGTAGACATGCATTAGATTAGATGCATACGAATGGAAGGTTTTATAGAGAGATCAGTCTTGCAAAACTGCATTTGTAGCTATGAAGGCTGATCTGTCGACATTGCAGTTCGAAAGTAACAGACTCAGCAAAAGTTAAGACGACTTGTTGAAACAGACGGTATTTCTAGCAATCTTTTAAATTATCAGATTTGCTTGTGCAAATTAATTAATTCAAAACAGAGCTCTTAAGTAGTTGCAATTAGATCGTCATACATTTATCGTTCACCTCATTCTGTTAATTTACGACTCTGCACTAATTAAAACCATTTTATTAATTAAATTATGAGTTCATATAAACGCAAACTTGCAGATTTTAAAAATGTGTTATAAAATTAATGGCACAGCTTGTTTCGTGAAATGTATGAAAGTCCACTTGGCAAGATATTGCATTCTCAATTTGTAATAGGAGTACTTATACCTAAATAAATATTTATACGAAGTCTGTCCGGAAAGTATCCGATCTTGTACTCTAATTTTGTACCAAGATGTGCTATTGTCAAAAACAGGTATTTTTCATCGTTGCCCATCCATTGCAGCTTATTCAGCAATTCCTGGTGAACACAACTTCGCAAGCCCCCATACAGTCCTAAACTGGCTCTCTGTGATTTCTTGCTGATTCCCAAATTGACGTATACTTCCATTTGGGAAATTTTCTAGATTTAGAGCAGACATGCCCAACTCGGGGAAATTTCCTCCGGGAACACATGTTCAGAGTTCCCTACTCTTTCTACTAAAGAGCGGGAGTGGTGGTAGACGCATGCGCGTGGTAGCCGCGTACGTCACAGAGGAGAGATTCTCGCAAGCGTTTACCACCACTCCCGCTCTCTAGGAGAAAGAGTAGGGAACTCGGAACATGTGTTCCCGGAGGAAATTTCCCCGAGTTGGGCATGCCTGATTTAGAGGATACCTAGATAGGTATCCTCTTAAAGGAAAGCGATTTCAAGACGTAGATAAAATAAAACAGAATGCGACGAAACAGTTTTTCCGAAAAGTTACTTTAAGGAGTGCTTCCGAAAGTGGAGGATCGCTGGAAGATAGTTTTGGCTTCCCAAGGGGAGTACTTTGAATGAAATATCATCGATATTGGCCAAAATTAAGTCTTACTCCTGGTACACTTCAAGGTCGGATACTTTTCGGACAGACGTCCTATTTATTTCGCGATGAAATACATTTCTGAATTCACATGCGAGTTTTTTGTATTTTAACATAGAATTTGCTTTTGCCTCTAATTGATATTTAGTTAAACCTTGCAGAAGTTATTTATTTGATGAGGTGAACATTTTTCGCTGGCGTGTACACCCACGCAAGCTACAGTGTGTAAAACTTTCATAGAGCCGATAACATGCACGATGCAGATGCTAGTTCGACGCGTGCGTGGGTGCAACGATCTGGCAACGCTCCACGCCGAGACATACGATGTGGGTCACTAGGAAATTGTCAGCCTTGTCATTTTTCCTTCCTGTCATTGATGGCTGTCAATAGTCACAAACGCACAAATTCCCCTAAAAAAAAGAGTAATTTAGTATAATGATTATATAATTATCAATATGCTCTATAATTGTTATTAAATAGTGCTCTTAGCATTTGCAGACTTAAGACTCTTTCCCCCCTTTTTAAGGAGTTCCTCTTTTTCTATTTTTTCCCCTGTTTTCAAGAAATGTCCCCTTTTTTTGCTTAAATGCGAACTGAATTAATAGAAACCAATAAGAAAAGCGTTTCAGATTGAATTAATGATCGTACCTACATTATTTCCCGTATTTTCGAGAAAAAACACCCTATTTCCCCTGTTTTGAGAGCATTTTTGAACTGTGAAGTCTGTATTTTGGATTGTAAATATGTTGACCTTACTAAATCTTAATGTGCCATTCGTGATCCAAAGTCGGATCAAAACGTTGAAAAAAAATCTGCCTCCTTTGAAAATTGATTGATTTGAACAAATTTTTTCATTAAATTTTAATCATATCTATGTTGGAAAAAAATGAAAAACCTTTTGGAATTAAATATATATTCAACTTCCAAGTAGGCCAATTTGATTCATATCAATCGATAACAATTTGAAGTTCTTGAGTTTTTAATTACCTAATTTTACTATGACCCGTGCAGAAATCGCCATATATATTACTGATTACCGACTAGGGCCTGATCCGATGTGTACTATCTGGTCCTGATAGGAAGAATTCTGTGGCCCTGACTCGTACCAGACCAGGCTATGTACTGTGACGTCATATAGCCTCTTCGCAGCGCCATCTTAAGCCATATGCGCTAGATGTAATATAATCACGAACATAACCTTAATTTTTGTTTTCCTTCGTGGTGTTGTGTTGCAAATGTTCTGGGAGTGTTCGACCGTATAATATATTCTTAACACAATAATAATAAATGCCAAAATTAAGGAGCACACCGCGTGTTCGCAAACATCGTGCCATCAGCAAAATTCCGTATTTACGCGATGAAAACGAAAGCAACGAAGGCAAGTCTTTTATGGTATTACATTTTTTATGGTATTATTACATTTTGTGATATATTCAATTGTATTGTACTGGATCCAAGTTCTAACCTAAACATTCGATTTCCTCATTTTAGTCAAAAAAATTATTATTCGATATTTTCACATCAGGGCCCGATATGAACAAGTCTGGGCCCGGTCGGGGCCACGGCGAAATTTCTGCACGGGGAATAGTATTCAGTGATTGAATTGAAAAGTGTTTAATTTCCAATTAATCAATTTTAACCTTTAATTAATATTGAATTATGATAAAATTTTTTTTAATTTAGTACAGTATACTTGAAGTTGTAAAATCATTAGTTGAACTTAGATCTCCTGAATTTGCAAATTCAAATTTTCAAGATATTTTGTAATTGGCTCATTTGAACCGCTTTTAAATGTGAAATTGGTCAATATTGATATAGCCTTTAAATTAAAAGGTTTAATTTTTGAGGCAATTTATAATTGGTTAATTTGGACCACATAAAATGTGAAATTATTCAATATTGAAGTAACCTTCAAATTTAAAGTGAAAACTTATTCGAAGTTTTTAAATTTGATATAAAGGCTGAAATTTAAACCTGTTGAATTCTGATTCCTTTATTTTTGCATTATCTATATTTCTGAAGGCTTAAGAAGTAAATGAAAAAATTTTAATCTTTAAGGCGTTGAGTGTTCAGTTCTTTAATATTAATGGTTTAACGTCAACAAATTTTAATTTATAATGATACTCATGCTCAATTGTGTAATTATTTTGTCTTGAAAACTACACTCAACAAAATGTCTAGTTAAATCAACCGAAATTCTGGTTAAATATGCCCTTACTATTTTTTCTGGTTATACTAACCAGAATTATGGTTGAATTAGCCAGAATTCTGATTACTTTATAACCAGAAAAAATAGTAAGGCCATATTTAACCAGAATTCTGGTTGATTTAACCAGACATTTTTTTGAGTGTAAAAATTATCCATTTAAAGCGCTTAAAACAATGAAAGAATCAATTTGGTAACCCTAGATTCGCAAAATACGTCACACGTTTAGGGGGGTGGGGGGTGTCAGAAGTTCCTGCAAAATGTATCACGTATTTTGTGAGTGGCCCCTTGGATTAAAATTTGTAAACGTATTGTGGGCGTCAATATAATAAAACATGTAGTTATCATTTTTTTTTTGCAATGATTCGATGGAAGGACTTGACCACAAATAATATTTTCGTATTTACACAAAAATATACTTACATAAATTCGAGCATAAATTCAAAAGGTTCTGTAAGTTTCATTAAATAATGAAATTGAAAGGGCTTTGAAGACGTCAGGAAAAAGATAAATATACATTTAGCACGTCTTGAACGTGTTATATATTTTTGATATGCGTCTCTATCATGTTACGTTGTGAATTTAGAGGCTTCCTCTTTGTCTTCACATTATTCACCATGAAATCAATTTCATTGTCTGACAAGTTACGTAAATGTGAAGCGAAATGCCATATTGATATGCAAGTAAACCACCACGCATCGGAAAATATGACGTAAGCACACTTCATGTATAATTATATAAAAACTTGTATATTGTAAGTCTCAAGTGTAGTATTATAATTTTCTAAGCATCTAACATAGATCCAGTAATTATTTATTTACTTATCACGAAGGAAGCAATGAAAAAACACGTATTTTATTTCATAATCTGCCTTCCTTTCATGTTAAAAGCCAGCACCCCTAATTCTATATTAGGTCGTTTATTGGTCCTTGCACAACAAGCATCATTATCGAATACTTCCTTGTTTCCAAATAAGTTCTCGAAAAAGCACGATTACGGAAGTGTGACTGTCAATTCACTTTTCTTTGTTATAGGAGGAGAGATAAATATTCCCCTGTAACCTAGAAAATACTTGATGCAGCTGCGCACAATGGCCTGTGGGCGCTAAAACGTTCGAGTGCAACACGGTTTAAAATATATGATATCATTTAGATTTTAGAGAGCGAAAAGCAAGAATAGATTATGTTAATACAAAACGGTTTTAACAAGGCCCATTTATTTTATTCTCAAAACAATATCAATATATTCGTGCAGACGACGTGTCCCAACTAGTTGTGATAGATTATTGCAGACTTAAAACTTTCATTCTAAGCTTCCAAGCAATGTCCAACGTACTCAAAATTCTGTGGGTTTTTCAATTTAAAAAATCCCCTACCGTCTGCAGCCGGATTTTTATGAGAAGCGCTTGCATTTACCTGAGTATTTGGTCAGAGAAGTGGAAAACTGCAGAAAACCAAAACTCCTGAGCACAGCTGTTTACCGAAGGGCCCCACATATTCATATCCTCGGCATCAAATCTCCCACTCGATAGTAGTTTAAAGCAGTGAAAAAACCACGACTAAGCGAGAATCACGAACGCTCATCTGTCCGAACGCTAACCGCACCTGTCCGTGCTTAACACTCGAGATCTCAACGAGTCGAGAATCACCACCTATCTACTCTTGTCGGTCCCTAATCTCCTGTTTTTCCCCTTTTTAAACCTGTTTTCAAGAACTGTATTAATTGAACCCAATAAAGAAATCCAACTTAATTTTGTTACAAAATATTTCTTTTCTTTTATCGAAAATTCAACTGTTTTGTTTTACATTCATCTCTTTAGATTGAAAATTCAACTTTTGGGTTTAAAAAATTCAACTATTTCGTTGCATTTTTTGTTGAATTATTTTGTTGAAAGTTCATCTATTGGATTGAATTCACCTTTCTTGATGAAAAAGTAACTTTTTGGTTGAAAATTCATTTCTTGCAATAGAAAATTTTGTTTGATCAAAAATTCAACTGTTTTGTTGAAAATTTATCGCTTTTGGTTGAATTCAACTGTTTTTGATTAAAAATTAAAATCTTTCTCGATTTAAATATTAGCTCTTATATTTTTAGTAAGTATTTTATTTTTTCGGGATTGAAAATACAATTTATTCACCTCTGAGCTCACTTTTCAGACCCTAGGGAGTAACTCAAAATTCTATTGTTTGAATTATTGAAAATTTGAATTTTTTGATTGAATTTAACTGTTTTTGATTTGAAATTAAAATCTTTTTTGGTTGAACCATCAACTATTATTTTTCATTGACAATTCATCTATTTGGGTTTGAAAATTCATCTTTCTTGGTTGTAAGGGAACTTTTCTGTTGAAAATCCAAACGTCTTCTAAAAATTCGTCTTTTTGGCAAAATTAAACTATTTGGTTGAAAATGCAACTGTTTTAGGTTGAAGTTAAATTTTGTTTTGAACATTAGAGCATCTGGTTGAAAATTCTCCTCTTTTGCATGAATGTTCAACTATTCGTTTAAAAATTAATTTTCCTTCTTGAAAATTCGGGTTTCTAAAACGTTCGGCTTTGTTTGAAAATGCAATATATTTCGACTGGTAATCTCAAGAACTTAGTGTTACTGAATTCTTGCAAGCAAATATTTTTTTGATCGAAGAAAATTCTTCTTGTCTACATTAATTTTATTTAAAAGAATTTATTCCCCGATTTTCGTGAAAAATCATTCTATTTCCCCTGTTTTCAGATCATTTTGGGCTCCCAGGCGGAAAAATGATGTATAGTTTATACATAGTGCGAAGTATTATATATAATATTCATTTGTTTCATATATTTTTTTGTATAAAAAAAATGAATATTATATATAATACTTCATACTACATATAAATTATACCTATATAATTTTTCTGCCTGGGTGTGAAGTCTTGTCATCGCCATTTTATTAAAATTGTTGCCTCGAAGGCTTCTTATACCACGCTTTATAATTGATAAAACGGTTCTAATAGTTTATTCGTGCTAGCTAATTAATTTATGAGGTGTTAAAGCGTGCCCCTGCACAAAGGGTGCATTTTAATGTAAACTTGGTGATGCATTGGTCACATTTCATAATCCTTAAAATTCCCTATTGTATAATCAATTTATTAGAAGAATTTAATGAATTACATGCATTTTAAATCGATTATTTAAAATCTTTCTCTGAAATTTGCAATGCTAAATAAAATTATTTAAAATGTTGTTGATTAGGTAACGTAAACTTAAATTCTGTAACTTTTGAAAAATATTTCCAACACGAGTTCTAAAATGAAATAATAATATAGACGACCGATAAAGAAAAGTAAAACAAATATCGCTATATAGCTTCTTGTCTTCTAGTTTACACAAAAAGTTATATAATAACTAAGCTATTGTTTATCGACTTGACATAGTTAAATACTGAAAGACACTTGTCAAGCTAAATAAATGTTTATTTGTAATTAAAAAGTGCATGCACATTGCACAGTATCTTATCAAAAACTAGTCGTGGATTTTCATTACTATATACAATTTTTATCATATTTTTCCCTAATGCTTTCATAGTTCCTGCTGTAAAAAGAAATGGTTAAAATGTAATTGCTCTTAAAGTTAATGGCAATTTTTCGATGGGTAATTATTTGTAACGGTGGCAGGGACCATTTTTCCCGCTCTTGTGGTTCTTCAAATATGTGTCCCCGGGCAAAAAGAAGCGAATAACTCATCAGAAAGAACTCGAAAGGAAAACAAATACTCTCGGTTAAAGTTAAGAACCGTTTCGACCTTCTTTTTTTCTTTTTTTATCTTATTTATCTCGACCTTTCTCGCGAAACCGTAATCAGGATTCTACGATACCTTTCCATTTTCTCTGGAACTTCCAGGTGAACCTTTGTTTAAAAAAATGACGAAAGGTATGATGTTTTTGCTGAAGGAATAATGTCCTTTAGGTAATTATTTGCAGTTTTTTTAAGAAACATAACTTCAGTTTTACTGTGAATGAATTAAAGAATACACCGTAAATATTATCTCAGGGACCACAGATATTTGTAACATTAAAGTTTGAAATTTCGTATTTAAAATTGATCAGTGTTTAAAAGCCGATTTCTAAAATTATTTGATTCAAACTTCTTTATCAATTTGATAATAGAAAAATATGAACAATTTTGGATCGGATCCTTCAATATTATACAATTTTATTTAAAATTGGAAATCAAATTTTAAATTAAGATTTAATGGGAATCTCAAATAATTTCGTGTGATTTCAAAGATTTCGAGGAATTTATGGTATTTACAAAACTTCAAGGGATTTCAAGGAACTTAAAAATCTTTGACAGATTGAAAATGCACTGATTTCTCAGTGAAAAAAATGTAACTGAATTTTCAGTAAGCCTCACTGAAATATAAGTAACATTTTCTACCGAAGAAAACCAGTAAAACTTGACTGAAATTTAAGTGAATAAGGACTGTCACTCAATGAAATTTCACTGATTTTCTGAGTGAAGGAATTTCGAATGATATTACAGATTTTCAGAGATGTTACTTGATTTTTGTGGGATTACAAGAGATTTGATCAGTTTTGAAGGATTTCAAAGTATTTTAAAAGATTTAGAATTTTTTAAATTCTAAGGAGTTTTACGAGATTTCAAAATTTTAAAGGTGTTTTTGAGTTTTTGTTTAATTCTAAGGAGAATTTTAAAACGTCATTCAGGATATCAATGACATTTAAAATATTTGAAGGGATTCCAAGAGATTTCTCGAGAACACCTTAGAAAGTAAATTAAATTAAATTTCGGTGGACTTTTGAATTTACGGATTTCAGAATCTTCGAAGGATTTTACCATATTTGAGAGGTTAGCAGGATTTCAAGCGATTTTAAAGATTTAAAAAGTATACCATTTAAAAAATGGCATAAGACTATTTTGCTACTATTTTTCAAAATCTTTGCTACTATTGACACTATTCTGAATTTATCAAATAAGCCCGAGGCCTGGGATTTTGATCGCAGTTTGTATTAACATTGACAAAATATGTTTAGTTCAAAAAAACAATGTGTAATATATTTGAAGAATGAGATACTAAAGTATAAAGCAGTATTGATCGCTGTAACCAGGAAATAATAAGGATTGTTCTCTCATTTAAAGTTTATTATGTCCCTTTCGGGATAAGCGTAAACTCGTTCAGGCTAATTATATAAACATTAACACTGTCACAGAATATCAGACGTTATAGGTACAATGGTACATCATGTTATCTAATACAATTGGTATACAATAGAACCATAAATGCATAAATCTGGGATGCCGTGCGTAAGAAGTGGAGATATATAAATAGAAGGGGTAATTATGGTGACAACCCCAAGCGTGGACACTTCGAGATAGGGATGAAGAGCTTTCAGCAGTCTTTAAGTGAACGTCTTGCCGAGAGGTCGATTACGTTACGGTTAAGAAATCAGGTCTTAATCATCTACCAGTTTATTTGTTTGATATTTGAAAGTGAAGTTTAGCATGGAAGTAATATCGTTTAATTTTTAAATCGGTAAATTAAATAATACTAGTTTCTGGTTGTGTGGCTTCGGGGTCCGTGAATGATGAAGATTTAAATTTCCATCAGACGTTTCGGCTACATATATGGGCCTTCTTCAGTGATTTATTCTCGGTTTACATATTTGGTATATAAGTTCTTGGTATGTTCCAGTGCGCATTTTACCCTAAGATTATTTTTTGTGCATCGACTTTTTTTATATACCTAAAATATATTAAATAACTGTTAACATTTTTTCAATCCATTTTTACCTGTAATCAGTGTCTAACAAAGTAAGTTATCAACCTAGAACATTATTGCACTAGACTTATTCATTTAGAATAATGATTTGCATTTATTGTTTATTCTGCAATGAGCATAAGAACAAGTATAAAAAAGCGAAACTGCAAAGTTATTAATGTTAACATATGATACGGAAAAGCACTCAAAAAGTGACAATCTTTTTTTTTTAATTTTCCCTAACTTTTTACTGTTGTATATTCTCTGCCACCCTCCCCCTCCGCCCTTTTTGACTTGAGTTGAGTGAACTGAAATTTCGTGAAAATCGAAGTGATTTCTAAATAATTTCGCAGCGGAAGTTCGCGCCATTAAACCCATTAATGAAACGAGATTGTTTTATCTTGTTCAACTGTTTGATTCGTCACTCAGTCTATAAATACGAGGTCAGTAACAGCGAAAGCGACAGCTGCTTAACGTTGACCTCTTAACGCTTTCGCAGATGCTCTACAGTCTATAGTTACACTGACTCCAACCAGACGCTGCGAATGACAGACTGAAGTTTTCAGCAAGGTGCAATTTCTAAAGATTCAGGAACTTTGAATAAAGAGCAGGAAAACCTGGACATCAGGAACAATTCAGGGAATTTGAGGAAAAAAAATTGCAAAAGTCAGGGAATTTCTGTGAGAAGCATTTTAAGTAACTGTAAAAAATAATCACTATAGTCACTATAGATAGTTTTTTTTAAAATGAAAATATCACTTTTGTCATTTAGTCACTCTCTTTCAATAAATTAACCCACGTAAAACACTATTGAACTCAGGTCTATACCTATTTCTGAATTTTCTAGAATTCCTTAGAAATATTGTAGGTTGTTTTGAAAGATTCGAAGGAATTTGGAATAGATTTCAAATGATTTTAAAGATTTTAAAGATTTTAGGGTATTTGTCAAATATCCAAGGAATTTTCAAGAGATGTAAAAAGTTCCCAGGAATTTCAAAAGATTTCAAAGGAATTGATTTATTTTAGGGTATTTACAAGATTCCAAGGCAGTTTTAAATTATTTTTAAATTTTGAAGGATTTGAATGATTTGAATGATTTTAAGGGATTTCAAGAAATTTTCATGGGGTTCTAAAGAATTTTCTAGAATTTCGGAAGATCTGGAACGATTTTATTTTATTGGCCCTTTAAGGTTTTAGAATATTTAAAAATATGTCCAGAGATTTGGTCAGATTTCCAAGGAATTTTCAAGAGTTTTAAAAATTATCAAAATACTTTGAGGAATTTGAAATATCTTAAGGTATTTTAAATAGATTTCAATAATTTGAAGTGGTTCCAAAAGATTTTAGGGTATTTTTAAAAATTCCGATGAGTTTTCAAGAACTTTGAAAACATCCGAGGAAGTTCAAAGTATATGAAATATTTTAGGGTATTTCAAACGATTCCAAGGGATTGTCAGTCGATTTCAGTAATTTAATGGAATTTTAAAGGTTTTGACATATTTTAGGATATTTTAAAAGATTTCAAGTAACTTTCAAGATATTAAAAATATTTCCCATACTTGTTTGAATATATATAATATATTTAAAAAATTTAAAGGGATTTCCACGGATTTTAATTATTTGAAGATATTTAACCAAATTTAACGCGGTCGTGTATATTTTAAAAGATTCTAAGGGATTTTATCAGTTTTACGAGGATTTCACTGACCTAATTTGTATTAATTTTTTCTGAATCCTTTTTAGTTTTTTTTTTAGATTTTTGAGTTATTTTTAATTCACTTCATTTTTTTTACTATACCATGCAATTTGATTAATTTCTTCGAATTCCTCTCGTTTCCCTTAAGTTCCTCCAAATTAATTCCAATTTTACTGAAATCAATGGGTTTTTTTCGTAATTCATGTGAATTCTTTTGAATTTATCCTGAATTTGTTCAAATTCATCTGGGATTCTTGCAAAGTTCATCGTGTTCTTCTAAATTCAAAAGAACATGTGTGGCATTATTAATGCACACTAGTCACTTTTGGTCACTTTTTGTGTTAGAAATTAGTCACTTTTGATCACTTTTACGACGTGAATATGTCACTTTTTCACTTTTTTCAAGTAAAAGTAGGCTGTGTTAGCTCTGAGAATAATAAACTAAACATTTATCAATTTAAGATTGTTTTTTCATTCGAGTTATAAAAGATTCTATGGTAAAAATGTTACAAGATTAGAATTTTGGTCTTTAAAATGATATTAATGGTCAGGGAAAATGAAAAATTAGTCTGGGAAAAATGAGGGCATTTTGAAAGTGAAGTTCTGCGGCCACCCTAAAGTCAATGTGCGAAATCGCCGTTATTATGCGGAGGGGGAGCTTGTTTTCCACATATTTCGCAATGATACCAATTGTACGGAAGAGTGAGTCACACTGAAGACAACGAACCCCGAAACGAAACGACCGAATGAACGAATGAATGGCAGAATGGTTACTCCCATGAATGAAGTTATACTGCACTCACTGCTTTACAGTCTTTACACCTAGCCGCACAGGGCTTTTTCATTTACTCGTCAGAAAGGTATTCCGGTATAATCAAGCTTCCGTTATCTTGCCTGATTCAGCATTTTATTTGACAAATAAGATAAAAGACCAGTCTGAGAAAATTTTTTTAGGTGCCTTCTTTTCAGTATCAGAGTGGCCACTGAACCGGAAAACCCGGAAATGATACTATAAGTTTAATTTTTATTTCAAAATTCTCACAAGTGCTACTAGAACTTGTGTCCCAAAAGAATTCTGCTGGAACAGGATGAATTTTTAACTGTTTTTGTACTTTTTTTATATTTCGAAAGAGCCTTTTGGATAATAAACTCTCGAGTAATCAGCCATCAATGATGTTAATACGAAATTATAATGAGTGATAAATTTATTCGAATTTTTTAAAACACTAGAATTTTCCACCTATTTTCCATGAAAAGTCAGGTTTGTTCATTTTCTTACCTGCACGGTTACCAATTTTTTTCCTTGTACTAACTTTGAAGCAAATTAGTTTTCCAAAATGAAAAAAATAATATATATATATATATATATATATATATATATATATAAATTCTACTAATTAAATTAGTAGAATTTGAATATAAATGAGTAGAAAACTGATCATTATTAGCATGATACGATCACTGAAGCAATTAGTAAACGAGTTCGCACTATTTCAATTAGTATAATTTGCTACTAATTCTCTAGTATCTTCTTTGACTGCAAAGTTATTGGAAATTGACTAATATTTCACTTGTTTTGACTGACAGTTAATTCGAACTAATTGTGTAAGGCAGAAGCCATCAATCAATTTGATTAAACAATACGGATAAATTACACTTATTTCAATATAAAGAAAACTTGGAAAATAGTAGTACACAACGAAATATTGTCTATATATGTTTTATTATCACTCAGATATCTGACACGTTTATCAATAAAGTGATGAATCCAATTTCCTTCTACAGTTGCTCAAACAAATAATATATCTCAAGTAAAAATTTCAGTAGTAACTATCCATTAAAAATTATATTTTAATAAATAGAAATAAAACATGTATTTGTATATAAAACAAATTGATGTCGAAAATTCTATTTTATCTGGTAAATGACTTGGAAAGAATTCTATGTAAAGTTATTTAAATAAAATAGTTACACGTGTTTGATAGAAACAACTTTGGAAAAAAAGTCAAGCTTCATCTATGTGGAAACGTGCGGCACGATAACTTTGAAAATAATCATTTCTCCTCAAATATTGAAGGATTCAAATTTATTCTATTCAATATTCGGCGATTTTCATGCATTTTAAGCGATTAAAGGCATTTCCCTGTTTCCACCTATATTTTTCAAAATCCCCTGTAAATCCTATATTTGAGAATTCCGGTCATTTTTTCTTTTTTTAATTTTTCAAGTAGAAATCGATGATATTCAAAAGTACGACCCACAAACGACCATGGAAGTGGAATAAGTGTTGAATTTAAAAAAATTTTCTTCTTTACGCTGGTATTTTTAAAAGGAAAAAATTTCCTTTTTTCAAAACACTTTTGCTTTATGAAAAATTTTCTGATCCCTGATTTTGTTTTAGAATGATATATAATTAGATTCTGCTTTGGAAGAAATAGAAACAAGGTTTTTCCAGCGATCTTAGATGCGAATCAGCTGATAGGCGCTTATTCTGGCTATTGGCCTTCTATCCAGGGTTACAGCACTAATACAAATGCAATCGTGCACGTGTCGCGCATGGACAAGTGACGTTATTCGCGCATTTTGCAGATTCGAGGCTAAAAGATTACACAATTCTTCCGCATGTAAACTGCACTACTGCATGCTTATTTACTCTGACAGTTATGCAGTTAATGTTAATTTTTAAATGGATACTTGGGAATATGTAATGGATGAAGCATGCAGAAAGTGGAAGTAAAGATTCGAATTTTTTAAAATCTTTCTAACTTTATTTATCGTTGAGATAACCACGAAATAAGAGAGACATGTTTTTAATCAGTTTTTTTTTTAGTTGACTGACAATCCTGGCCGGTACTGATAGAAAGAATTGGAAATTCATTCTTAAAGCTTATTTTGTAATTGAAAAATTAAAATTTACATTTTTAAATCATTTTTTAATAATATTGTTCTAGATTCATTATGCATTACGTCTAGAGAAATAATTCCACAATTATTGTAAAAATTACATTTTAAATGTCAAATGCAAATTTTATAGTGTTACTTAGGACATATTTCTTCCTGAATATATATTTATTCCTGTTTTCTCCGCCAAAGAAAATGTGTTCAAGGGAAAACGATACCTTTAGTTTATGTGAAGTGCATAATCACATTATTTTATTGTCGTTGCATAGTTTAGAAATTTTCCCATAATAGCGCATAGTTTCATATTTTTTGCGAAATATATCTAAAAAGTTGCAAAAAATGTATTTTTCAATACGTACGTGTCGATTTATCAGTAAAAAAAATAACTTGTACCATGTCGAGATTTGAAACAACTATCGAAAATTAAAAACTAAGAACAAAATACAGTTATAATAAAAAATTAGAAGTATTCTAATTTTAATAATTTTAATTACATGGACTTCAAAGTTAGATATCAGTGAGGAATTAGATCAATGAGGAATTTTATTGACTATGTCAAAATCAAACATAGGAAAAATTAAATAAATTAGAATTCGAAGCCTCAACAATATTAAACAATCTCAAAGTGAGATTTATTTATCATTTTCTTTTATTTTCCAAATTAAACATTTTAGTTCTAAGCATTTGAAACTAAATTTTTTTTTATATAAAAGTGTTTCGGATTGAGAAATTTAAATGGAATAATTTTTTATTTTAGGCGCTTAAAATTGTACAATATAGCCTTTAGTTGAAATTTAAAACGATTGTTATTTAAAGATACAACGCTGATTTATAAAGCTTGAATCTGAAATTATTTAATTTAGAACATTTCAAGTCTTTAATTGTTTGACTATATGAAGTTTTTTGTTTAGAAAGAGTTAACATTTAAAACAATTTAAATTTAATAATACAACTCTGATTTATAAAGCTTAAATTTGAAATTATTTAATTTAGAACATTCTAAACTTATTATTTATTATTATTTAACAATGAAAGATTTTGGTCAGAAATAGTTGAAATTTAAAGATCGAATTTTCAACTTCCAGACAAAATTTGTTAAATTTAAAGAATACATAGTTCGATTTTCAAAACCTTCGATTAAAAATTGTTGATGTTTGAAGAACTTATATTTACAACTGTCAAAATGATTCAATTTCAAAACCTTTTCGAAATTGTTTCCAAAAATGGAATTTTTTAATTTGTAATTAAACAAATAAAAATTAAACAGTTGTGAGGCCTTTAAGAGTAAACGATTTTATCTTTAACAATTAGGCATTGGGCAAAATAAAAAACGAAAATATTTTCATCCCAGCAAAATACATGTTTCTTCTTTTCAGACGGAAAAAATTTCAAATTCAACATCTATAACTTTTATTTCAAAAATGTGCTATGAACTAAAACGTGTTTTTCTACGTTTCAAGGCTAAAAACTCTACTTAAATATAATTTGTTATAATTTTTTAGCTCGTAGGTGAAATTTTATGAATTTTCCAAAATCGAACAGAAGAATATTTCCTGAAGTTAAAATGGCATTTCATGCCTTAATTTTTTTCTTATTTTTACAGCGCATAATTCAATTTTTCGTCGTGTAATTCACATAATCAATTTTTCAGCGTATAATCCAGAAATTTTCAACGTCAGAAAATACTGTTCGTAATCATCGCCGTGAGTTTCAAGTTCAAATACCGAAGCACGGTCGTGAGAAAGAAACTCTGAATTTCTGAGTGTGTGTTCATTCATATTTAAAGATGATTACAATTTTTAAAAAATTCTGAACTAATGCAACGCACGTACACCTTGAACGAAACTGTTAGGCCACGAACTCCTAATCATTTGACAAACTGTGTCACGGTATGCTTTTGAACTTGTGTGTCGCACACACACATTACACAGGTGGCTCGTTCTCTCTACCTATGTATGAACTAATAATTAAGAATGCAGTCTTATCTTATCTTCTTATCTCAGTAAACAATAAAAACAAATGAGATGGTTTTCCGAACTCTCGAGATAAAAAAAACGTAACATTTGTAAATACTGCAATCATAAAGTAAAAAAATGTTTCATTTCAGGAAAGAGCATCGCGCGGTCACGTAATTTTTTAAACACTGTCTATGGTTACGGAATTTTTTAACGGATCTTGAAAATATAGATATAAAAATTATACATTTTTGGACTTTACACATTCCCCTCTTTTCCTCTTTTTCAAAGAAATCGTCTCTTCCCCTGTATTTTTGGGTTGAAGATATTATATTTTGATGGAAAATTGATTTTTGTGTTAAAAATTCATATTTTGGTTTAAAAAATTCAAGTGAAATTCTTCTTGGTTGTAAATTCATCTTTTTGGTTTTAAAATTCATATCTTTCAGTAGAAATTTCTTTCTTTTTTTTTGAATTACAAATGCAACTCGTTCATTGATAATTCGTCTTTCTGGTACAATTCAATTGGGTTTTCTTTAAAACAAAAATATTGTTTGGTTGATATATCAAGTATTATTAATTTTATTTGAAAATTCATGCTATTCTAGTTGAAGATTTATCATTTTAGTTACAAATACGTCCTTTTTGTTGAATTAAACTGCTTCTGCTTTAACGTAAAAATGTTTTGTGGTTGAAGTATCAACTATTTTGTTAAAATTCATGTATTTTGTTGAAAATTCGGTTTGCAACTTTTTGGATGAAAATTCTGTTATGTTTGAAGATTTAACTGTTTTGTTGAATCCAAGTATTTTTTATTTCGAATTAAAATCTATTTTGGTAGAAATATCAACTATCACTTTTATCGTTGAGAATTCGTCTTTTTTGGTAGAAAACTTATCTTCTTGGTAGAGCTTTCAGCTTGTTAGTTAAAAATGCAACAGTTTGGTTGAAAATTCGTCTTTTTTGGTTGAATTCAGCTATTTATTAATAAAGTCCAATTATTTTGTTAAAAAATCGCCTTTTTAAATGAAAAATCGTCCTTTTGAATTGAATACTCAACCGTCCTCTGAAAAAATCGTCTTATTTCTCTGTTCTCCTGAAAATTCCACATTTTTTCCTTCTTTTAAGAGCATTTTGTGCTGTGAAGTCTTCATTCATAGAACAATTTTACATTTGACCCTAAATTTACGAATTGGGTTATTTGTTACCTTTATATACCTTTCTAAAAAATTATTATGTTTTTATAAAAAATCTAATTTTTGCTTTTTTTCAGGGCTGTGAAATCATTCCAGGAGGTGCTATGGGTGGAACCAGGATTTGCACGAGCATGCGAGGTTCACATACGGTTAGGTTTGATGCTAAAGGTCCATGGTGACTTTGAAGCATCACATAAACACCTGACCCTCGCTCTAATCGACGCGACCACACCTGCTTCCTTCTCCAAGCTTGAAAGTAAGCAACTGCATTATTTTTTATTTTTGTTTTAGATTTTGAACTTATTTTAAAACACCTTGTTTTTTTTAACTTCAAAATAATTATAGTTTTAGGGAATTCAGAAAAATTCAAAACAATTTAAGGGAATCCAAAACAATTCAAGAAAATTTAAAAGATTTCTGTTGAATTGAGAAAAATTCCAAATTATTCAAGGGAATCTAAAACAATTTAAGAAAATTCAAAAGAATTCTATGGAATTTAGAAAAATTTGAAATAATTCTATGAAACTCAGAAGAATACCAAAATAATTCTAGGAAATTTAGAAAAATTAAATATTATTAAAGGAAAAAAGTATAGTGACGTTGTTCTTGCATTTTCAGAAGTCACTTGTTTTTTCGTGAATTTATTTACAAAACAAGTGAAAAATACGTGACTTCTAAAAACGCAAGAACACCGTTCTTCCACTCAACCACTAAATTCTACTAAAAATAATTCCAAATATTCCAAATTCTAAGGGATTTAAAATAATTCAAGGAAATCCGAATAATTCAAAATAACTCAAGAGAATCGAAAACAATTCAAGAAAATAAAAAAATAAATCCAGGGAATCCAGTACAATTCAGACTAATTCAAGGGAATTTAAAACAATTCAAATGCCTTTAAAAGAATTAAAAAGACAAAATTAACATTTAACAGAAATTTCATTTTTCGTAAATATCGAAAATGGAAAATTGAGTGTTGAAAAGAATCCAAATATACAAGAATTTGTGTTGCAGAAATCAAATTCAGAAATAACTCTGAAACGAAAAAAAGTAAAAATTGAAAAAATGTTTAAAATGTTTAATAAAATTAATTGAATTTACATAAAAGTGTATTAATAAATCGAAACAAGTCATTTTACTTTGTATAGGCGTGGACTCCATTTCTTTTTGTTCACTTTCTTTTTTAAACTTGACCGCATTGCTTCCGCGTTGCAACGGCGATATAGCTAGAGGCGTTGACCCACTTTAACATTTACAATTCTACAATGAATAAAACCTCAATTATTTAAATATTTTTCCTTCAGATCAAAAATACTATTAAATAATAGAACCAATAAAATGAAACACGAAAGAGTAAAAGACATTTGAATTCAGGTATTGCTTTTCAAATAAAAATAGATTATTTGTAAATTAAATTTAAAATTTTCCCATTCTAAATTCATTTAATTCCAATTTAATTAATTTATTTATTATAAATTTAATTCATTCTAAATTTCCAACGAAAGTTTGGTAATTAGAAAGATCAGTGTTTTTCGATATCTTTAAAATATCTTTAAATTACAGTTTTTATAATACTACTTTGAATTATTTTAAGATTTACGAACATTCAGTTTCTATAAGCTCCCGTGATTATCGATAACCATTGGTAACTGCCTCTTCAACTCGATTTGTAATCACTGTAATCAAAAGATCGATATATTCTGCGAAAGCAACTAACAACTGTAATTTCCGAAACTTTGAATCTTCTCCACACATGATGATTTAGTCAATAAAGGCTTAGAAACTTCATTTAATATTCTTCGAATCGAAACAAGTATCTAAAGTTGAAGAAAAAAGTTTATTATGCAGGGCTTAAAGAGTTTTACAAAAGTTAAATTAAAAATAAGTCTCCTAGAAACAAATTTCTCTCATCAAACGAAAGAAGCTAGAAGTTCTCTTCTCTACTCCTCTTTAAATAAAAAAGGAATCAAAACTGTTTTAATAAACTAGAAACTTGATTTTCTAGTCTTTGATATTATCAGTATATTTAATTATTATTTTGTAATAAGTTTGATTATACTAATTGAAGTCTGAATATAAGGAAAAGATCGAGTTGATTAAAGTGTTTGAATTTGGAGTGAAGTTTGAGATAAGATTCAGGGTGATCGTAGGTCAGGGAAATCATGGAAAAGCCATAGATTTTGAAAAAATCTTGCAAAAGTCAGGGAATTTTTATGAGGGCACTTTAAATAACGTCAAGATAAAAAATTATTATTTTTTTCAAATTTGAATTTGTTTTATTCCGTTTATAAAAAATAATATGCTAAAAAGGTTACAAGATTAGGATTCTGGTATTTAAATATTGATAGTCAGGGAAAATAAAAAGTTTGTCAAATTCAACCAATTTGTTAAACTATTCCATTTTCGGTTGAAAATTTATCATCTTTAGTTTTGGTTGAAATTGTTTTAGAAAAAAATTCGTCTTTTGGCTAGAAATTTCAACAATTTGAATAAACTTTGTTTTCTTTCTTCACTGAAAAATTTGTATTTTTTGAAAATTCCTCTATTTAGGTTGGAAAATTCAACTTCTGGTTTGAAAGTTGAACTATTTTGTAGAAAATTCACCTTTTCGGTAGAAAATTAATATTTGCCGGTTGAAAACACACTGATTTGTTGGGAATTAATTATTTTCCCATTTTTTTATTAGAAATTCAAATTTTTTTATTGAAAATTCAACTATTTCTTTGAAAATGTATGTATTTTGTAGAAAATTAGTCTTTTTTTTGGTAAAAAATTAATCGACGAAAAATTCGACTATTTTGTTTGAAAATTCAAGTCTTTTGTTTTGTCTATTTGGACAGAAAATTCTCGTTCTTTTTGATTGAAAATTCATCTTGAAAAAAATTCAACTGTCTTCTAAAAATAGTAATTATTTCGTTGAAAATGCAACTGTCTTTGATTAAGATTTAATCTTTTTTATCCGAAAATTGAACCATTTGGTTAAAAATTCAACTATTTTGTTAAAAATTTAATTATTCCGTTGAAAACTAAACTGTTTTGTGAAAAAGTAATTTTTTTGGTCGAAAATTAAACTGTTTGTTGAAAATTCGTCCTTTTGGCTTAAAAATTCGTCTTTTATGTTTTAAAAGTAATCTTTTTCGTTGAAGTAAAAAAAAAATTTGAAATTTTATTTTCTAATTGTTTAATTCGGTTTATAAACGATGCTGTGTTAAAAATGTCACAAGATTAAAATTCTGGTCTTTAAATATTGATGGTCAGGGAAAATTAAAGGTTTGTCAAATTCAACCAATTTTTTAAAAAGTTATCTTTTTAAATTTAACTGCATTGTTAAAAACTCTTTTTTTTTTAATTCGGGTTTTTTTGACTAAAAATGTAACTATTCCATTTTTGGATGAAAATTGATTGTTTTATATTGAAAATTCAACTGGATGGGTAACAGTTGACCCACTTTGTTAAAAGGTTCATATTTTTGATTGAAAATTTGGTTGTTCTTCTGGTTAACATTTTTTTTATTGAAAAAGTAGCTTTTCCATTTTTTGTTGAAAATTTATCATCTTTAGTATTGGTTGAAATTGTTTTACAAAAAATTCGTCTTTTGGCTTGAAATTTCAACAATTTGAATAAACTTTTTATTTCTTCACTGAAAAATTTGTATTTGTTGAAAATTCCTCTATTTTGGTTGGAAAATTCAACTTCTGGTTTGAAAGTTGAACTATTTTGTAGAAAATTAATCTTTTCGGTAGAAAATTAATATTTACCGGTTGAAAACACACTGATTTGTTGGGAATTAATTATTTTCCCATTTTTTTATTGGAAATTTAAATTATTTGATTGAAAGTTCAACTATTTTGTTTTGTCTGTTTGGACAGAAAATTCTTGTTCTTTTGGATTGAAAATTCATCTTGAAAAAAAATTCAACTGTCTTCTAAAAATTGTAATTATTTCGTTGAAAAAGCAACTGTCTTTGATTAAGGTTTAATATTTTTGGTTCGAAAATTGAAACATTTGATTAAAAATTGAACTATTTTGTTAAAAATTTAATTATTCCGTTGAAAACTAAACTGTTTGATGAAAAAGTAATTTTCTTGGTCGAAAATGAAACTGTTTGTTGAAAATTAGTCCTTTTGGCTTAAAAATTCGTCTTTTATTGTTTAAAAGTAATCTTTTTCGTTGAAGTAAATAAAAAATATATAAATTTTATTTCACAAGATTTAAATTCTGGTCTTTGAATATTAATGGTCAGGGAAAATGAAAAACTGGCCAAGGAAAAAAGACAGGGAAAAGTCGGGAAATTTTGAAAGTGAAGTTTTGTTGCCACCCTGAATGATTAGATCAATCACGAGATCAATCACTCACTCATCATACCACGTGGTTCCCAAATTCCTACGCCATGAACAGGATAACTGAATCCGATCGTGTTGATGATGAATTTGTGGAAACCTGTTCAATCATTTTAAGCACGATGATTAACAAGTGAGCCAGCCCGCTATACATTTGTCTCATCCGAATCACATTCCTGACATTGAGCATTTTGATGATTCAGCGGAATCTACATAAACTCCTCATTTCGGTTTGATCTATCGCAATTCGCGTTCTCCACTTACGGCACTTTATTCTTTCCCAGAAAAACTGAGACGTGATTCGATCCTGCCGGAAGTATACAGTTGTGACGAATAAGTTCCGTAAACTCAACAACCGTGAAACTCTTTTTAGTGAAACATCTCAAGTTTATTCTCTTCTCGAAGTTAGTTGGATCTAGAATTGAAGTTCGTGGTATTAGACTATTTTCCAACTAGAAATAAACATTCTTAGTTCGATCCTGCCTGAAGTATACAGTTGTGACGAATAAGTTCCGTAAACTCAACAATCTCGTGTCTACGAAACATTTCAAGTTATTCTCTTTCCGAAGTTCGTTGTTGGTCTAGAATTGAAATTCGTGGTATCAGTCTATTTTCCTGTTAGAAATCAACAATTTTCAGTTTAATATTCTGATTTTTAAAGATGATTTACTCTCTAAATTAATAAGATGTTATGCAAATTTTAGAATATTATATACACGCAGAAAACGGTTTGGTTGAATCAACAAAATGTTTGGTGGTTGGTGGTTCAACCATATTGTTATTATGTGGGAAATAAAATTGGTTGAACCAGTCAAATTATTTGATTTTAACCAAATTCGTTTGATTGAACCAAAAAGTTTTATATAGTTAATCAAATAGTTTGCTAAATCAACCAAAATGTCTTTGATTCAACCACATTTTCTTCATGTACATACAAGAAAACCGGTCTTTTGATTCAAGAAAATCTTGTTCTGTGTGTAGATGAAATATCTGATGGATTTTTTTTTATAATTTTCGTTTTTTCTTTTGTTTTAGTAAAATTTCACATAGCACACCTGCATGAAGTCCAGGGAAAGTATCGTCTGGCCAAGGAACAATACGAGACACTACTTAAGGAAACACCACTACCCTCGCATCTCAAGGCTGATATCTGTCGACAGCTGGGTAAGTCAACGTCTCCCTTATGATTGGTACATTATCCCTCACGATAGCTGGAGAGCTATTCGATTTTTCCCCCCATCTCGTTGAAATCGTGAGAATTTTTTGCGAGTACTTCACCCTAATCAGATTTATATTGATTGAAATACTGTTGTCAATGGTGCGGCGCGTCCCCTTAAACGAGAATACTGACACAGACTTGCATTCATTTTATTTTTTAATTAATAAAAAATAAGAAAGTACAGGCAAAAAGAAGTAATCACTTTGAACAAAAATACCAAACGTGGATTTTGACCCATTTCTATACCGAACGGACCTCATCTACTTACTCTTGCAGGGTACATGAGTTAGGTCAACAAAATTATTTTAAGCCAATAAAACGAATTTCCGAAATTTGAAACTTATGCCTGCTTGCTCGACGATCCTTTAATTGGAATCACCCTTTAAAATTGCGTAATCAATTTTATTTCACTTTTTTTTCGTTCACTTGTTTACAACTCTAAACCACTGTGTAAATTGGTCTTCATCACAAGTTGAAGTTACGTATGTACATTGTACATGCCCCTGTAGGTATGTACAATGCAAATAAATTGGTACGATTTCGTAAAAATTGATTGCATGACTCTACTCGGGGATAAATAAACGCAGGCCTCGGACTCAATACAGTCACTACACTATTGATCCTATCTAACATTTGTTTGAGCGATGACACTATTTTGCTACTATTTCAAAAATTTTATTTAGGGGTCTACTAAGGTTTCTACAAAAACTAAAACAGTTGAATTTTCAAAGAAATATTTAAATTTTCTACCAAAAAAGACGAATTCTTAACCAAACGCATAATTTTTTTTATTAAATAGTTGAATTTTCAAACACGAAGATTAATTTTCTACTAAAAAAGACGAATTGCAACAAATCACATCAATTTTCAACTAAATCGTTTGAACAATGAATGTAATTTTAGCCAAATTTTATTTGATTAATTTTTAGTTTATATTTTTCTCGTTTTAAAAAATTTTTAACTGAATAAGTGGATATTTAA
Organism: Andricus quercusramuli; assembly: GCA_932178445.1. Classification (NCBI taxonomy): domain Eukaryota; kingdom Metazoa; phylum Arthropoda; class Insecta; order Hymenoptera; family Cynipidae; genus Andricus; species Andricus quercusramuli. The sequence goes on from CAKNXH010000224.1 coordinate 123,128, forward strand.
ACTAAAAAAATATCAATTCGTAACAAAAAATTAAATAGCTAAATTTTCATTTGAGAGAATTAATTTTTAATAAAATAAAACTAATTTTCTTCAAAACTGTTTAATTTTGTACCAAATAGTTGAATTTTCTACCACATTTTTAAATCTTCAAGCCAAAAAGACAAAGTTTCTACAAAACAGTTGAATTTCCAACCCGAGTATATTAATTTTCAACCAAAAATCAAATCTTCAACCAATCAGTTGTATTTTAAACTAAACAGTTAAATTTCCAGGTACAAAAATTAATTTTTAGTGAAAAAATAGCTTTTTCAACTAAAATTGTGAATCTTCAACCAAAAAAAAAATTAACTTTTAAGAAAGTAGTTCAACTTTAAACCAAGGAATTGAATTTTCAACTTAAAAATACGAATTTTCAACAAAAAATGTATTAGTTGATATCTCAACAACAAAAAAATGTTTCAACTTAAAATAAAAAACAGTTAGGTTTAACCAATAAAACGAATTTTCAAAAAATACTTGAATCCTCAACTGAAACATATTATTTTTAAGCCAAAACGTTGCATTTTTAACCAAAAGAAAATGTACTTTTAACCAAAAAGACGAATTTTCAACAAAATAAATAAATTTTGAACCAACTATTTACATTTTCTACGAAATTGTTGAATTTTTGAGCCGAAAATAAGAATTCTCTACAAAACGCTTGAATTTTTAACAAAAAGTTAATTTTTAACAAGAACAGATTAATTTTAATTTAAAAAGTTGCATTTTTCAGCAAAAAAAAAATGAAATTTCTATACCAAGAGATGAATGTTTAAACCAAAAAGAAGAATATTCAACAAAATAGTCGAATTATTGTCAAAAAAAAAAAATTTAGTCAAGACAGAAAAAAATGTCAATCAAATTGTTGAATTTTCAAGCCACAAAGACGAATTTTCAACAAAACAGTGAAATTTTCATTCAAGAAATATGATTTTGTAACAAAATCGTTGAATTTGCAAGAAAATAATTCAGTTTCCATTCATTTTGAAAAACGAGAGTAAAGACTAAAAACGATAATAGACTAAAGAATAACATTTCAAATAAACATTCAAGTTAATTTTTAATGCTTTAAAAATATTTGATCAGAAAACTGGAAATTTTTCCTAAAAATTAACGTTAATTTTCCATTGCACACTTTTTGATTTCGGACTATAGACTTTTTAATTCGGACCACACATAAGTTCAATACTTGAAAAATGTTATGATACTATTTTTTCAAATTTGTGACACTATTTATGCCATTTTGATAACTCGTCGAGGCCTGTAAATGTTTTGCTAAAAATTTGTTATTTTTGGAAGTGACACTGAAAAGTCCGATTTGAACCCAGTTTTCTTTTCAATCGAGTGTTTCGGGTTTGGTTTAAGGTTCGTCGGGTACACACCAAGCACCAGACACGTGTATTGATTTATTCCGGATTGGGGGTGGGTTGAAAGATGGGATAGAATAGAGGGGAACCCAGTATGGTGTGAGGGTGTGAGAGAGATGGGAAAGATACAGAGAGAGAGAGAGAGAAAGAGGGGGTAACTAGTGGGGGTGCAAGTGAGGTGAAATTGTGAGAATCTCCCATCCCCCACCCTGCAATTTTTCTCCTTTCATGGATGGGTCTGTGCCTGGCAGATGGCACACACCGACACTTTTAAAACCCCAACTCGACCGACCTCAACCTCTCCACACCATACAGCTCACAATGCATATTCATATATGTGGATTACATAAAGTGACGTGCCAAAAAACCTCTGGAAGCTTTACATCAAAGGAGAGAATCAAATTTAATTGGGAAAAATCAGGGAAGGAACATCAAATCTGTAATGTAGATTGTCAATTTCTTGTCGTTATGGATGAAAAGAGATTTGAAACAGCTTTAAAATTGATAGAATTGTAGACTTCATACTCTTTTCCCCAAAAATTCAACTAAAATGTAATTAATTTTTTGAAAATTAAACTGTTTTGTTACACACGCATCTTTTTGGATAGAAAATTCATCTTTGTGGTTGAAAATTAGTTTTTTGAGTTTAATGTCTGTATTTAAATTTTTTTTTAATTAAGATTGAAAATAATTCCATTTTATCATAAATAATTTTTGCAAAATAAGCAAGGAAAAGATTCATGATCAAAAAATAAAATTCAAAGCAACATCACTTTTCGGCTCATTAAAGACAAAAATAACAAATAAAAAAGAGGGGACCAACATGTTTCATGACCACTTTGTTACAAAAGGAATTTTTTGGTTGAAGATTCATCTCTTTGGTTAAAAATTTAACTATTTGGTTGCAAATTCGTTTTTTTTTTTTTTTACTAATTCTTTTAAACTGAACATTTAATTACACTCAACTCCCGATTCTGGGCCGTTCAATTTTCGGCCGGCTTTACGCTTGACTGCTTCTGTCTCCCCCACCCCTTGAGCGTCCCTTGACGATAGTCAGTGCTGTGTCAGAAGTTGTTTACACATTCTAGGCCGCCCAGGCCCGAGACCGGCCCAGAATCGGGTGTTGTTTGTTTTTTTTTGTTAAATTTTTTTTTTGTAATGAAAATGCAACTTTTCCATTTTTTGTCGAAGATTGATCATTTTTAGTTGAAGATTCGTCTTTTTGGTAGAAAACTGATCTACTTGGTTGACATATCCTCTTTTTGGTTAAAAATATTTGGTTTGAAAATAAAGTTTTTCGTTGAAAATACATATTTTTGGTTGAAAATTCAACTGCTTTACACAAATTTATTTTTCTACTGAAAATTCAACTATTTCATTTCTGGTTAAAAATTTATCTTTTTGGGTTGAAACATTCATGTGTGTTGTTAAAAACTAAACTACTTTGTTAAAATTTTTTTTTTTAGTTTGAAGATTCATCTCTGTTTGAAAAATGAACTTTTTTATTGAACATTCCATTTTTTTTTAAATAAATGTTTCTATACTGAAAATGTAATCCCAACTCGACCGACATCAACCTCACAACTCCACCATACCATTCACGATGCATATATTCAATATTCATATATGCGGATTATATAAAGTGACGTGCCAAAAAAACCTCTGGAAGCTTTATCAGAAGAGAGAATTTTTTTCTGTTGGGAATGGAAGGAGATTCAACAGCTTTAAAATTGATAGATTGCAGACTTCACACACTTTTCCCTATTCCCCCTTTTTTAGAGAATTTCTCCATTTTCCGCGGTTTTCAAGAAACTCTCCCTTTTCCCCCTTTTTCATATTTTTCCGTTTGAGGTAGTTTTCCTGTCAAAAATTAGGTATCTGAAAAGAAAGTTTCTTCCATTATATTTTATGACAAAAAAAACTTAAATCTTACGAAAAATAATTATTTAAAAAATACGTTTTGTAATTAAACTTGTACACCCTCTCGCTTCTTATCTATTTTTTTAAGTGATTGAATTTTAATAAATCGTGTCTTTTCTTTTCTTGGAAAACATTCCTTGTAACTCTACTGTTATCAATTTGAAAAATAAGTAAATAATCTTCAAATATAGTTGTTTCTTTAAAAAATGTTCTTCATCCAAATGTTTTTTACGTATTATACCATATAAACATTTAATTCCAATATTTGAAACAGTAGGGTTCTGGAAAATAACTTTCCCTGCAAAAAGGGCTAACATTTATCAACATTCAACCATTTTTCAAAAATTGTTGAGAAAGTGATAGTAAGACAAAATTCAATTGCAAAAAGCTTTGTTAAAATACACTGTTTTTGTAAATTAAAAAAATTATTGTTTTCTATGTGAAATAAAATCATCAGTAACATTATTTTCCTTCATGAAATCATAGAAAAACTATTTTTTCAGAGAACTGATTTTTGGGACAACTGCATTAAATGCGAATTCAATTAATAGAACCTAATAAGAAAATCCAACAGTTCGTTTAGTTAAAAGATAATAATTTTTCGTTGAAAAGTCTCCTATTTGGTTGAAAATGCAACTTTTTTGTTCGTAAATTCAACTGTTTTGGATAGAAAATTCGTTCTTTTGTATTTAAAATTCGTCTTTTTTTATAGAAAAGTCATCTTTTTTTGTAGAAAAGTCATCTTTCTTGCTTGAAAATGAACTTTTTTCTCCAAAACTCGCCTATCTTCTGAAAAATTCGTCCTTTTTCTTTGAAAATTGAACCATTTTCTTGAAAATTCGTCTATTTTAGTCAAACATCTGTTTGAAATGAAAATTCAACTATTGTGTTACAAATTTCATTATTTTATTGAGAATTCAACTGTTTTGTTAACAAGTCATCATTTTTAGTTAAAAATTCAATTATTTGGTAGAAAATTAATCTTCTGGTTTAAAATTAACCATTTTTTGTTAAAAATGTAACTTCTTGGTTGAAAGTTGTACTACATGCTTTCTTATAAATTTTTTTTTAAATTAATTTTTTTTTTAACTGAAAATTTAACAATTTTATTTTTGATTGGAAATTTATCTTTTTTAGTTGCAACTTATATATTTTAAAAAATTCACCTTTTTTAAGAAAATTAATCTTCTTGGTTGAAAGTTCACCATTTCGGTCGAAACTCCCACTATTTTGTTGAAAGTTGAACTGTTTGTTAAAGATAATTTTGTTTTTTGGTTAAAGATTCAACTATACTGTTTTGAAAGCATTCAAAAGTTTATATTCACTTAGGTGAATATAAAAGTAAATCCTATAATTTTATTGAAACTGATTTTCGGTCCGTTGGATAAGTAAAATGAAAACCCGAGCTTCCAGAGAATTTTATCTCGCCTCTGTCGAAAATTGACGTATTTTTAAGGACAATAACTGGTTTTTTGCTTAACGGTAAATTACACATCGTTGGCGTGATTCGCTTTTCCAGACACGTCGGCAGACAGTCAATTTTATTCACGTGTTCTTCTTTGGTATGTGGGCGTTCACTCCATTCATCCAGTCATGTTTTTGCACCGTCTACTGGTCTCTTTTTCCTAGACAGAGTGAAACTGGTGTTTATGTCAGGCTTTCTCATTGCGAATAAATCGAGTCAACTTGAATGAAAAAGCCAGTATCTTTAGCTACAGAATACTGAGTGAAATACCGAAAAAATCCATAACAGATTGGAGAAGTGAAAGAATAAATTTAAAATTACTTTACAGTTTGAGCCTAGATTACAAATCAAAGAAATTGCGGCAAAAGCATGTAAGTCCATCGGGACAAATTTTTCAAGTGAGAGAAAAAACCTTCGCAAGAATCGAATTCTTAAACAAAAATGAGAAAGGATAAATTCCAGATTTGATGGAGTTCTAGAGATTTATATTATAAACAAAATGTTGAAAAAGTTAATATTTTTTGAGACACAGATCGTCAAAAAGCGACTGCTGTCAAAACCGTGTATAAGCTCGCGTGTAAGTCCATAGATACTTTTTGTATTTTTTAGATCCCAATTGACTTAAAACATGTGCTTAACACATCATAAACGCGTTACGAAAAATAGGAGGCTGAAAAGTGAAAAATTAAATTGAAAAAATCGTTTAATAAAAAAACAATGTTTTTTGCAACACTACAGTGTTATTTTTATGCAAAATATACAAGTTTCTTTGTACTTTGTAAATATTTATTATTTAGTACAACAGAATGTAATTGAATATCAGGATTTAAATGTTCGTATGGTGGATCACGGTTTATCGTGATAAAACCCCACTTTAGGTTTGAATTTGGATATATCATTTAACCGCAATGCTCGGTAAAATTGATATTATTTAATCCTCTGAATGCTCAATTAAAAATTAAATTAATGAATTGAATGAATCACAGGTGAGGAAAAACACAGGTGAGGAAAAGTCAGGAATTTTGAAAAAAATTGCAAAAGTCAGGGAATTTCTGTAAAAAGAACTTTTAAGTAGCTGTCAAGAATAACAAAATCAAAATTTATGAATTCAACATTGTTTTATTCCATTTATAAAATATTCTATATTTAAAATTCAGATTTGACATTATTTCCCCTATATTTCCCTGTTTTCCACATTTTTAAAGAATTATTTTTTCCCCATTTTTTCAAAAAACTTCCCCTTTTTCTATTTTTTTTGCTTAAATGCGAAGTGAATAACCTAATAACAAAATCCCACTATTTTTGGTTAAAAGTTTATTCCTTTTTTTTAAATGAATTCCTTTTTTCATTGAAAATTAATTTTTTTTTCGTTCAAGATTCACCTCTTGTTGAAAATTCAACTATTTAGTTGAAAACTCGTCTTTTAAAATTGAAATTAAATATTTATTTGAAAAATTAAGTATGTATTTTATTTTTTGTTTGAAATGTATTCGTTATACGTTGAAAATTTGTCTTTTGGATTAGAACATAATTAATTTCTGTTGAAAACCCATCCTTTTTGTTAAAAATTCATTTTTGTAGATTGAAAATACAGATATTTGGTTAAAAATGATTTTTTTTCTTGGAGATTCATGTCTATGGTTGAAAATCAATTTTCTCTACTGAAAACTTAACTATTCCACTTTTAGTTGAAAATTGATCGTGTTTAATTAAAAGTTCATGTTTGTTGTTCAACATTCATCTTTTTTGGTAGAAAATTTACCTTTTTAGATAAAAATTTATTTACTTGGTAAAAAGTTGAATTGTTTGGTTGAAAGTTTCTTTTTAATTAATTTAAATTCTTTAAATTCTTTAAATTTAATTCTTTTTAATTAATTTCTTTTGTTGAAGATTCATCTTTGTACTTGAAAATTCAACCAGTTTGTTGAAAATTTGTTCTGGTCTATTTGAAAATAATATTTTTCTACTAATAATTTAACTATTCAATTTTTAATTATTTTAATTCCAAAAAATAGTTATTCTGTTGAAAATTTAATTATTTTCTCAAAAATTATTTGTTCTGCATAAAATTCAACTATTTGATTAAAGCTTAACTTTTTTGTTACAAATTTATATTTTCGGGTTGAAATATTAACGCTTTTGTAGAAAATTCATCTTTTTAGTTTGAAAATTGAACTACCTATTTGCTAAAAAAATTACTGTTTTGTTATATATTTCGGCTTGAAATATTCGGAAATTTAAGCGTTTTGGTATCGATAATAATTTTATTTAAAAGAATTTGGCACCTATTATTCGCCTATTTTCTTTAAATATTAATGGCCAAGGAAAATGAAAAATTGGCCAAATAATTTTATTACCGAGAGAATGATATATACAAATTTGTTAAATTTATAACAAGAATATATTTCCCTCCTTAGAATTTTTTTAGATTCCAGATTTGATTTTTCTGCCTCGATTTTTTCGTTGGAATTTAATTACATAAGTATTAATACAGTAGTTCACTTTTTTCAAAATGTATTATACTAAGGATTAATATTTCTTTTTTTTTCATCAAAGCTTTTTGATGTTAGATCTTAAATCTTAATCAAATAATAGAAATGAAGAGATCATTAATTTTAATTGTATCTTATTAAGAGGGTTTATTAAATAGGCATTTACAGAGGCATATCAAAGAGAACTTTTCTGTATCCAACTATCTATGTTCATTTTTCACCGAGAGAGTGCAGCATCTTCCTATTTATTGAATAGGAATAGATTTCAGGCACCCTCCTCGTCTAAACTGTCTAAAGATCACTTCACAATTCCCAATTTCCTAGGATTTTAGTCTTCCTTCCTGGAAACTCATCAAATTTCCTCGAAGAATATTCCTCGTTTTAGAAAATGATTCTTTGTTGGCTGAATCTTCTGTTACTTATAGACTGATTTGTTTTTTGCAATCTTTTACGATTGAAAATCAAAATCTCTCGCAATTTTATATTTATAAATAAAAAATTGGAAAAATAACGAAATTTTTATAAAAATGATTTATTTGGCTGAAGTGCTGAAATGCCGAATTTATTAGTTGTCCTTTCCAATTTCTCTATTTTTTTACGACCAATAAATACAGATTTGAAAATAATATTATTCTTGGGCGAAATAATTTTAGGGATTTTGTATTTATTTATGTTTAGATAGACAGTTTTATTATCCAGTATTTTAACATATTTTTTGTATAAATTTGAATCGTATAACTAGTTTTCTAGTTTCTGCTTGTAAGAGAATATTTGTAGTTTCTATTTAGCTAGCCTGAAATTGGAAAGCTTTCGTGAAGGACTCCTTTTACAACCTGTTTACGACTCTTCGTGTTTGACCAACAAATGCACTTCTTTCCCAGTGAGTAAGGAGCTTCCTTCAGTTCCTTGACGATCTTAACCCAGGTCCGGACACAAATATGGGTTCTTTCTTATGGTATTACAAACCAGAAATAATTTATTTTAAAATATAATCAAATTATATAAACAGCAGACTTCACACTGGCTCCCCTTTTTTCAAGAAACTTCCCCTCTTTTCGTTTTTTACTCAATTGAAAACTGTATTAATAGAATCCAATTCTGTTAAAAAGTCATCTCTTTTGGTTGAAAATTTAACTTTTTTGGATAGAAAATTCATCCTTTTGGATTCAAAATTCATAGTATATGGTAAAAAAGCCATCTTTTTTGGTTTCAAATGATTTTTTTTTTTTAAATGCACTTGTCTTCTAAAAGATTCGTTATTTTCCACAATTGAACTATTTTGTTGAAAATGCAACGATTTTGTTGAAAATTCATCTTTTTGGTTGAAAATGTAACTGTTTTTGATAAACAAATTTTTTTTTTTGTATGAAAAATTCATCTTTTGGGTCGAAAATTCAACTGTGTTGGATAGATATTTCATTCTTTTGTATGTAAAATTAATCTTTTTTGATAGAATGTATGTCTTGGTTGTAAATGAACTTTTTGTTGAAAATTGAACTTCTGTAAATTCAACTCTCTTTCAAAAGATTGGCTTTTTTGGCTTGAAAATGCAACTATTAGGATAAAAATTCAACTCCTTTGGTCGAAAATATTTTTTGATTGAGAATTCAACTATTGTGTTACATATTTCATTATTTTTTTGAAAATTCAATTATTCTATTAAAATTATAGTTATTTTATTAAAAGTAAAACTATTTTGTTAAAAACTCATCTTTTTGGGTCAAATGTTTAAATATTTTATTGAACATTCGTATTTTTTTTATAGAAAATTTGTCCTTTTCAATTAAAAATTCATCTTTTTGTAGAAGAGTGATGAGTGGTCTTTCTTGGTTGACAATAAACTTTTTTGTTGAAAATTCAACTGTTTTGAATAGAAAAATTCGTTCTTTTTTTATTTAAAATTCGTATTTTTTGGTAGAAAACTCATCTTTCTTGGTTGAAAATGAATTTTTTTGTTGAAAATTCAACTTTTCTGAAAACTCGACTCTCTTCCAAAAGATTCGCCATTCTAGCTTAAAAATTCAACTACTGTATTACAAATTTCATTATTCTGTTGAAATTTGAATTATTTTTTTAACAAGTCATCTAGTCGAAAATTCATTTTTTTGTGCTTGAAAATTCAACTCTGGTTAAAAATTAAACTATTTTTTTACAAAATTTATTATTCTATGGAAAATAACAGTTTTATTAAAAATAAATATATTTTGTTGAAAACAAAAATATTTTATTAAAAGTAGAACTATTTTGTTAAAAAGTCATCTTTTTGGGTCAAATGTTTAAGTGCTATTTGGTTGGAAATTCACGTATTTTGTTGAAAGTTCATCATTTTTTGTTGTTTATGATTCATGCTTTTCGGGTTAAATTATTTCAAACAATGTATTCTCTATTTAAAATTTACTTGTTAAGACTTTCTTGATGTGATATTACTTTGCATAAATCATCGTCAATACTATTTCAAATGACTTTTTACCGAATTGATTTCAAGATTAAATTTTGGAACCTGCTTTGAATTGATCTACTTCAGTTTGATTTAATTCCCAATAAAATTGATGTCCCAGATACATAATTCAATTTAGAAAACACAATCCGCCCCTGTTGTGATTTTTTATAGACTGTTGAGTCTCTCTTTTGAGAATATATGTTTCGAGATCGCGACTACGTCTTGCTGCAGGGGACCCGGTAGTTCAGGTACTTTCGTGATTCTTTGTAAAGCCTGTAACAAGGGAGGGCCAGGTGTTCAGGATGACGATTGGGCTTTGGGCAGGTCATAGTGCTTTGAATCAAGTGTAGGCTAAAGAAAATTTGAAATATGTTCTTCTATAACCCTTATACCTTCAATTACATTTACAGAAAACAAATTTTTATTTCTCTTAAATGGGCCTTCTCTTTCAAAATAAAACCACTCAAATCTCAATTTTCAAGATCATATTTCTGTCAGAAAGTGGTTATTAATAGGACAACAATACAAAAACCATACCTCAGTAGTGGGCTACTCAGTCTCTTTTGCAGACGAGAAAATAAAATTTTTAAAATAAGTTTCTTGTTTCAAGATTTAAATCAGGGTAGCCGCAAAATTTATTTGCAAATTTCTCGGATTTTGCCCTGACCAATTTTTCATTTTCCCTGGCCATTAATATTGAAAGACCAGAATTTTAATATTCTAACATTTTTAACGTAGAATATTTGATAAAAGAAATAAAACAAATTAAAATGTAAAAATGTTAGATTTATTTATTTTAATCAAAAAATATTACTTCTACCATAAAAGATGAATTTTTATTCCAAAAAGACGAATTTTCATCTAAACAGTTGAATTTTCGAACAAAAAAGATTAATTTTCAACCAAATTGTTGATTTGTAACCTACTACAAATATGAAATAATTACGTTTTCAAAGAAATAATTGAAATTTTTACATTACAGTTGAATTTTCGATAAAAAAGATGACTTTGTAGCAAAATACTTGAATTTCAAAAAAAATAATTATATTTTCAAAAAAAGAGTTGAATTTTCTACACACAAAGAATAATTTTGAACAAAATAGTCCACTTTTCTACAAAACAGTTGAATTTTAAACCCAAAAATATTAATTTTTTACAAAAAAGTCGAGTTGTCAACAAAATGGTTGAAAATTCAACAAAAGAATTAAATTTTCAACAAAATAGTTCAATTTCTAACCAAAGTAGACGAATTTTCAACATAATACATAAATTCATAAAGAGATAGTTGAATTTTCAACTAAAAAGATCGATTTCAGTCAAAAAATAAAAAAAGATAAATTTTTAGTAAAAAATTAATTTTTAACAGAAGAAATCGAATTTTTAACAGAACAAGTTTAAGAAATTAATTTTAAACTGGAAAAGATTTAAAAAATTAATTTTCAACTAGAAAAGAATAATTCATAAGAATTAATATAATAGTAGACATGTCAACCAAAAATATTTAAATTTAATTCTAAATAAAAAGCAGTTGAATTCAACCAAAAAATATGAATTTTCAAACGAAATAGTTGAATCCTCAATCAAAGAAGATTAATATTCAACCAAACAGTTGCATTTTTAGCTAACAAAAAAATGAAATTTCAACCCAAAAAGAGGAATGTTCAACTGAAATGACGACTTTTTAACAAAAATATTTAATTTGAAACCAAATAATACAATTTGTAATAAAAATTATGATCGTCCGACGATTTTCAAAATTCCCCAACCTTTCCCTGACCATTAATATTCAAAGACCAGAATTTCAATCTTGTGCCATTTTTAACAATCTTTTATAAACGGAATAAAACAATTTCAAATTAAAGTTCAACTTTTGCGAGATTTTGTTCAAAATCTGTGACTTTTGCCTGATTTCCAGGGGTTCCCTGACCCAGGGTCACCCCCTTTAAATTTTTCAATTACCTAGGCAAACGTAAGTTGTAATGAAAATGTTCTCAAAGTTCGTACTTCCAAACTTGGGCTTGCGTTGCACCAGCGTTTTCTTTTCGAGTTTTTCAATAAAGTATTTATACTGTCCAGCAATTACGAATTTTCATCTTGTAAAACTTCAATCTTGGCTTACTGTTGCATTAGCGAATTGCAGAACAAGTTTTCCCACGAGCAAGACTCCATAAATATCGGCAATTTGTACTGACTCGCACGTTCTTCCAGTTTCAGGCCCTTGGATTTGTCTCAACTTGGTCATCGTTAAGATTGTCGTCGAAGACCAGAGCAAAAAAACGTGAAAAATATTCTTGATTCAGATCACAGCAGAGAATTGATTCATTCGAATTTTCCACACGTTCTCAGCAGAATTGAAATAAAGATTCTGAATTTCCAATTAATAAAGAATTTGCAATTCAAGATTTTCAATCCCCGATTTCTCTTCTAGAAATTTCGGAAAATGGACCTCCCCTCAATTATAGTTGAGTAGTGCAGAAATTTTAATTTTAATCGATTTGTTTTCGCTTACCATTTTTATCTGATAATATTTCACTCAAAATTAACCGTTTTTAACATTCTAAAGCTTCAATTTAAAATTGTTCAATGTTCAACTCTTAAAATATTATCTTCAAATTAAGCTGTTTTAAAAATTAAAAAGTTTTAAATTTAATACGGTAAAAGTTTAATCATTTTTATTCAGTTTTTTTTTTTTAATTAGACAATCGTAAATAAATAGGGTTTGAAATTGAACAGTTCTGAATTGAAGCCCTCAAGTTACGTGAAATTATTAATCCTAATCCTTATTTGTTGACCGATTTTAAATTGAAAACTTTCCAAAATAAATAGTTTAAAAATCAAATATTCCAAATCAGATTTTTTAAATATCAATTGTTTAAAATTTTACAATGTCAAATTAAAACCCTTGATTTTCCAAGTCAGTTTAGAATGCTTAGTACTGAAATTACTTATATTAATTTTATGTTCAGTTTTAATAAGACCAAATAAAGAAAGAGGAAAGAAACAGAAGGCAACTTAACGAATTCCCTTCCTTTTGAACAATTCCAAATTGAAAGTCTTTCTGATATAATTAATTTAAAATTGGAAGTTGAAAATTAAAATCGGGTAATTAAAATTGCGCATCTGTTAAATGAAACGTTCAAGATTGAATTAATTTATATTTGAAATTATTCGAAATTAAAGAATTTCAAACTGAAATCCTTTACCAAGGAACCTCTTAATTGCGATTTTATTTAATTTCGTCAATTCCCTACTGAGAGTCCATTGGATTACTATTAATTTGCGAAAACATTGTTTGTCAATGGCAACCCGTTTTCGAAAAAATCGACTTAAAAAAAAAACTTTTTTACGTATTGGCAAATAATGTTTTAGAAAATTAATAGTCATCCCATGAAATTAATACAAAAATCTCAACTTTTATTATCTCCTTGTGAATTGAAGTTTGACACTTGTAGTTTGACGAATTATTATTTTTTTATTTCGTTATCGCTCTAAAAATAAAAAAAAAAAGGTTTCCAAAACATTATCTATACCTTTTAAAACAATCTATGCGATAAAAAGTACTTGCAAACAAAAAAAAGCCCCAACAAGCCAGGAAAAAATTCTAAATAAAATTCTAGTGTAGAAGAGGATGGAAATTTGACGTTATTTTAGTTATAATTTCTTTACGACTCCATGGGACAATACCAAAAAGCGTAAACTTGTTTGATTTGGTAAGAAAATTAATATTTTTCGCAAATCGGTGTACATCAAAATTAGAAGTTACACCCCTCGCCGATTCATAATCGGGAAATTTCGGTTACATAATAAACTAGGGTTCTTTGTCAGAAAAAAGTAGAGAGCACGAGCAGAGAGTCACGTAGGCCGTCTGGATGATCGACCGCTGTAACACAGTCATGCTAAGGAAAACGTTACGTCAGTGACATTGTTGATCTGGTCAACTTTACCATTGTTAGGAATATGAAAATAATCCATAATCACAAATTCACAAATTCAGAATGTCATTTTTTTGTTAAAAATTCAACTATTTTGTCAAAAAATCACATTTTTAGTAGAAAGTTCCACTGTTTTGTTAAAAAGTCATCTTTTTTGGTTGAAAATTCAACTACTGGATTGAAAGTTGAACTACTTTGTATACATTTTTTTTTTTTTTTTAACTCTTCATCTCTTTGGTTGAAAATTTAACGATTTTGTGGAAAACTAACTCTTTTTTATGTTGAAAATTCAATTGATTTGTGGAAAATTCGCCCTGAAAATGTCATGATTTTGTTGGAATTGTTTTTCTTTCTTGTCTGAAAAGTCTTACTTCGTTGCAAATTTGACTTTTTATGTTTAAAATTCATTGCTTTCCATTAAAACTGTAACTTTTTGGTTGAATATTAATCTATTTTGTTTGCGAATTCAACGATTTGTCGAAAATTCGTATTTTTTGGTTGAATTAAATTATTTTTTATTTAAAATTGAAATCGTTTAGAAAATTAGAAATTTTTTTTTTCATCTGAAAATTGAATTTTTCCATTTTCGTTTAAATGTTCAACTATTTGGTTAAACATTCATATGTTTTGTTGAGAATTCGTCTTTTTTTGGTAGAAAATTCATATTTTTTGGTTGGAAATTCCACTATTTGCTTGAAAATTAATCTTCTTTGTTTAAAGTTCATATTTTTGGGTTGAAAATTTAACTGTTTTGTAGAAAATTTGTTTTTGTGGCAAGACAGTTCACTAATTTGGTAGAAGAATAAACTATTCGGTTGAAATGGAACTTTTTAGTTGAAAATTCATATTTTTGGGTTAAAAATTCAATTGTTTTGTAGAAAATTAATTTCTTTTGGTAAAAATGTCATCTTTTTCCTCATAAATGCAACTGTTTGTTTGGTTGAAAGTTCTTTTATTTTGTAGAAATTTCGCCTTTTTGGCAGAAAGTTAATCTTACTGGTTGAAAATTCAACTATTTAGTTGGAAATTCAACTATTTGGTTAAAAATTTAAATATTTTATAGAAATTTAATTAGTTTGCTGAAAATTGAACTATTTTGATAAAATTCATCTCTTTTAGTCGAAAATTCTGTTTTGTAGAAAGTTCGTTCTTTTTGTTCGAAAATTCATCACTTTTAATAGAAATTTAATATTTTTTCCTAAAAAAAGCAACTTCTTGGTTTAAAAGTCTTGTACATTCTTTAATTTTGTCTTTTTTGGTAGAAAGTTAATTTATTTGGTTGAAAATTCATCTATTTAATTGAAAATGCATTTTTGATGAAAATTCAACTATTTGGTTGAAAATTTATTTATTTTGTTGACAATTTGCCTGTTTTGTTGGCTTGAACATTCATCTTTGTAGGTTGAAAATTGAAAAATTAAAAATTCGACTTTTTTGTTAATAATCTGTTTCTTTTCTTTGAAAGTTCAACTACTTGGCTGGAAATGCAACCATTTGGTTGAAAACTATTATTATTTGTTTTTTTTGTTAAAAATTCAACTATTTGATATAGAATCACAAAAAAGCTTACACTTTTTAGCATATTTCGTATAAGAAGAACTTTGGGATGTGAAATATTCTTAATTTAATATCTGGGAAAGAACAACTTGGAATTTATAATTCTGAATAAGAAGGGTTTTTATTATAATTTCCAAGGATATTTTGTGTTATTTTTTTGTGCTCAAATTGATGTCAGAAATAGGAATTTGAAGATCCGAAAGTCTAGTTTCGAGGGGCTTTCCTACGTCTTCGTCACTTTTCTACGCCTATGTTTATAGAGGGTTGTAATTCGAGTCAGTAGAGAAGGGAGAGTGGGGCAACAGTGGCCACCCTAGGGCTAGGGCCTAGGCTAGGGGCTATACCTGCGAAAACCTATTCAGTTTGGTCTTCGTCGATCGTTGCAGCAGCACGTAGTGTAGATTTAGTGGTCTATCCTGTTCCTAGGGTCTACTAGACTCTTAGAGTCTAGACCTAGACTTTAGAACTAGATAGTGAAGCCGTGATGAGTGAAGAGCGTGCATTTTCGACGCGTCCAAGGGAATTTCTGTGAGAAGTGTGTGAAATGTGAGAAACTCTTATCTAATCTTGGCCCATTCAATTCCACTCAGTTTCATTGAACCTTCTGGAATTTTAGATAATATTTGAATTTGGAAAATGCAGGAGCTATCTCTAGTTGTCATTTGCATTATAATAGAAGAAGTGTGAGGTGAATGTCTCTGTGACCACTCTTCAGCTTTAGGTATTAGCTTCCCAGTCTATTCGGCAGCTGTTTTAGAAATCGGTCTTCATTTCCTGTTTCGGAAGTTCAGTTTGAATTGTGGGAATTATTCAGTTACTAGTTCCAAACGGTCAATTATTGCTGACTCTAATCATGATCACTGGACCGGGAAACCAGGAAATGGTGAATTTATTTCTTAACCGGGAATTTCACTAATTTGTAGAAGAAAAATATATCAAATCGTATAATTTTTTCTGAATTGGGAGGGACATTTTCTTAGTTTTTAGATTTTTATAGAGTAGAAAGGAAAAATTTTCTATTTCCAACCTTTTTTTCTAAACTGGAAGAAGAACCTTTTTTTGTTTTTAAGATTTTTATCGAGTTGGAAGAGAGGTCATTTTGGTTTTCAAGTTTTTCTGAATTCGAAATTGAACCTTCTTTATTTTTACATTTTTATTGAGATGAAGGCTGACATATTTGATATTTTTAACATTTCTATTGAGTTTGAAAGGAGAGCATTTTTGTTTTTACTTTTTGTTGAACTCTATCATGCTGGAAAAGAGGAAATTTTGGTTATTATTATTTTATGAATTGAAAGAAGAATCATTCTTTGATTTTCAACATTTTTATTGAGTTCGAAGGTAGGAAATTTTGGGTTTCAAGTTTTTTTCTGAATTGGAAGGGACGTTTTTCTAGTTCTTATATTCTTATAGAGGTAGAAGGGACAAAAATTTGGTTATTTCTTTTTCTTTGAAATGGATGAGGACATATTTTCTTTTTAGCATTTTTCCAGATTTGAAAAGGAGATCTTTTTATTTTCAATCATACTTTCTGAATGAGAAAAATAACCGTTTTTTGTTTTCTTATATTTTTATCAAGTTGAAAGTGCAGAAATTTTGGTTTTCATTTTGTCTGAATTGGAAAAGAATCCTTTTTTTATTTTTAAGATTTTTATCGATTTAGAAGAGGAAATTTTTGTTTTCAAGTTTTTCTGAATTGGAAAAGGGAATATTTTCTTTTTTACATTTTTATTGAGTGGACGGGGTCAAATTTGGTATTTTTAATATTCAGAAGAAAGGGAGGAGCTTTTTATTTTTAATGTATTGAATTTCTGCATCAAACTAATTTTTTCATTAATGTGAGTTGAAAGGGAGGAATAGTTTTAATCTATAGCTTTGAAGATGATAGCGTGGATTTATATTTTTTAACCAAAAATCTTTGGAAATTTTGCAGTTTAATGACCTTTTATTCAAAATTGTTCGTTTGGAAAATTTTTAAATTTTCCATTTTCTACGTGTAAATTATTGAAGGTTTGATTTGAAAATTCTGATTTAGAAATTTTTAAGCTGTAATTTTTAAAGTTTAAATTCAAAAGTGTTCCACTTTGAGTACCTTAATTTTCAGTTCAGTTTTGATTACTTCAGATGAAAGTATTTTTTAGTTTTAAGAGTTCCAATTTTTTAATTTCAATGACCGTGGCATTTCAAACAAAACAAAACAAAATTTGGAACTTCTTAAATATGTCCAGAAATTTTTTTCTGATATGGGAGGTCATTCTGCTGACGGATACACTAGAAAAAAAATTTGATAAATCTATGGAATGAAAAATGTAGATACAGCAAATTTATTAAATATTCAGTTTTGTGGGTCTTTTTAACTAATATTTTTTAGTTGGCATAAAAAAAAGTTTTGAACATCCGAGAGCTTTCGAATTATTAAATACATTAGGAGAAATGTAGTAAAGTATAAATAAACAAAAAACAAATGCAGGGGGGTTTTCAAATTCTTGCTTTTAAAGTTATTATTTCTTTTTAGTTTACTTAGAAAAATACTTTGAATAGCGTGTTTTTTACTGACAAGAATGCACTCGAACAAAATTGACAAAAATAAGAAATTGGAAAAATGAAAAATGGTTCAATTGAAACATGATCCTATTTTTATTTAATATTATATAATATATTATACATATTTTTAATTAATATTTTCTTTTTCCTTATAAAAAATAAAATAAACCCCTTTTTGCCTAAAAATTAACTACAGAACCGTTGTGATTCCTCCGTAGTCTTCAAGTTGAAAATATTTACAAAAACTAAAGAATTGTCATTAGTATCGCTAGACGATGTATCTATACTACTATTGTCTATTCTGAATTTTATTTTGCCAGAAGGATCTGAAATCTGTGAATATAATCTGAGAATCAGATAAAGTCCAAAAGAATCCACAGGAGGCATGTCATTCTCTAAAGGATTTTAAGAATAGAAGTTTGTGACAATCTTATAATCTCTCTTGGAGTCAGTTTGATGTCAAGTCATTTAGACCTCTAAAAGAAAGATTATCTGAAAATCCTTTGGTGTCGTTTCAAATCTTTTAGAAGTCAAGCCTAATCTTGGAATAGATTTTCCCATTTTATGAATCTAAAATTTTAAACTTTGAAAAATCTCTTGAGGCAAAATATATAATTAATTTTCTTTTTATTGTTTCAGGATGGATGTACCACTCGCTTGAAGGCCACCAATTAGGCATATCTGTTCCGAAACAACAGCAGCAACATTTTGCTATCGTTTGTCTTCAAAAGTCGATAGAAGCTGAGCCAAAAAGTGGACAAAGCCTTTATTTATTAGGTCGCTGCCTTTCTGCTTCTGGAAAAGTTCACGAGGCATTCGTCGCTTATAGGTATGAACTGATTTCTCGTGATTGAATTTTTACACAAACTATCGCCTGTTTTCACAAGGTTTTCATGCACATTCTTAGCACGTTTCTTATTTTATTTCCATTTATTTTTGTCTGCAATCATAGGTGTTTATTGTTTTATATTGCATTATATGAATCAATAAACGAAAGTTTGTGGAAAGTCTATTTTGTTAGTCTGTCCTTGTGGGAGGTTTCCTTCTTAGAAATTACAGTTATAAAGATTAAAACAAATGACCTAACTATGAGTCATGGACTTTGCAAAAAATGGCAAAGGTCAGGGAATTTTTGCAAGAACCGTTTTGTGGCACTTTTAGTGGCTTTCAATCAGTTTTTTATCTTCTCAAGTCACATTCGAGTCACTTTTTTACATAAAAAGATCATTTTAATCACTTTTCATTAAATAAATTAACCCATGAGTTAACTAGTATTGAATTCAGTTCTATACCTATTTCTTAATTTTCTTGAATTCTTTTGAAATATTTTAGGGTATTTTAAAATATGTCCAAAATTTTTAACATGCTTCAATAAGTTCAAGGGGTTTCAAAGGATCTCTCAAATTTTAGAGAATTTGTATAAATTTCAAAGATATTTCAAGAGTTTAAAAAAGTTTCAAGGAATTTGAAATATTTTACGGTATTAAAAAAAATGCAAAGAATTTTAATAAATATTCCGAAATTTCAAAAAATATCATCAGATATTTTAAAGATCTTTTGAAAGTGGCAAGAGATTTTAAAAGATTTCAAAGGATTTGCAATATTTTCGGGTATTTTAAAAGATTCCAAAGAATTTTAAATAGATTTCAATAATTTGAAGGGATTTCAAAGTGAATCCAGTGAATTTTTAAAAGCTTTAAAAGTTTCAAAGGATTTAAAATATGTTATGGTATTTTAAAAGATTTTAAGGCGTTATCAAGAGATTGAAAAATTTTGAAGGGGTTTCCAAGGAGTTTGATAATTTTAAGGGATCTTCAAAGTTCTCAAATTATTTTGATAAATTTTCCAGCTTTTGAGAAAACATTAGCAGATTTCATGTAATTTCACGAGATTTAATAAAATGTTAATAGATTTCGAAGAACTTATTCACAAAAATCGAGGGATTTCGTAGGATTTCAAAGATTTAAAAAATATTTCAAGGTATTTTCAAAGATTTTAAAGAATTTGAATGATTTTATGATTTTTTTTCAAATATTCCAAAGTATTTTCAATTGATTTAAATAATTTCAAGATTTTTCCAACAATTTAAAGGAATTTAGTGTATTTTTCAAAATTCTAAGGAATTTTCAAGAGCTTTACGAAATTTCAAGGTATTTTAAATATTGTATGGCATTTCAAAGGATTTGAATTATTTTTTGAATTCACTCACTAATTGACTCACTAAATACTATAAATTTCTTCATATTTTTGTATCGTATTCAATTTAGTTGAATTTTGATTAATTTCATCGAATTCTTGTAATTTCCCTCAAATTCCACTAAATGTAGTCCAGTTTCACTGAACTCAGCGGGATTTTTTGGATTTTAACCTTTTTTCAATTAATTTGATTTCTTCTTAATCTAACTTGAACTGTTTTGAAGTCTTATGAATTTAGCATGTAATTCGTTAAAATTCACCTAGAATACTAATAAATTTCGTCGAATTTTTTCAAATTCAAAAGAACATTAGTCACATTATAAATACACATTTGGCACTTTTTGCTGTTAGACACTTTTTGGGTTAGAAATTAGTCACTTTTTGTCACTAAATTAGGCTGTGCGCATCCCTGAGAATAATAAATAAAATTTATAAATTCAAATTTAAATTGTTTTATTCCATTTTTAAAAGGTTATATATTAAAAATATTACGAGATTATAATTTTAGTTTTTAAATGTTAATGGTCAGAGAAAATGAGAAATTAGTCAGGGGAATGTCAAGGATGTTTGAAAATGAAGTTTTGCGGCCATCCGGAGTAGTTATTGATTCAAATAATGGTCGCATTCTCACATTATCTTTCATTTACTTTGTATTTAATTTGATACTTTCATTTTTTTTATTTCTCATCTGCTTATGTTTTTGTTTTGTTTTATTTGCACTGCGCTTTATTTACTCTAACAACACACAGTAAGAGTAAGTGCATAAGGGAGGCTCTCATACACGACAGCACACAAAATAGGTATGATAAAGCACAACATCTACAATCTGCATGCATAATTTGTAAACATTGTACAGTAGTAAAACATGGAATGAGAGTGTTGTTTGCAAAAATCAAGCTTTAGAACACATATAAGAGATGATTGGTGTGTAATTCTCCTTTGAGGCTTTTTATACTCTTCTTTGTAACTTTTACAATTTTATTTTCTAGTATCTGATCAGCAAAAAAAAATACAAGAAAAATACCTCGACTAATGGTTTTTTTTTTTTTCTTTAACACAGGAATTCCGTTGAAAAATCCGAAAGCAACGCTGATACCTGGTGCAGCATAGGTGTCCTTTATCAGCAGCAAAACCAGCCTACAGATGCACTTCAAGCCTACGTCTGCGCTGTACAATTGGACAAATCTCATTCAGCAGCTTTTACCAATCTTGGAATTTTGTACGAAAGTGTCAGCCAACCGAAGGACGCTTTAGCTTGTTATATAAACGCTTCAAGGTAATACATTCTGTGTTATTATTTACCGTCTTGAGAGCAAAGGTCTACAAATTTGCTCCCAAAACGGAATTTCATTTAGTAGATATATTGCTAATTGGTATTGCGAAGCTGGACTCAAAAGTGATTCAAATAAGATCCATGAACGTAATTTTAAATAATTGTACACAAGATGGATCAGTAAAGATTGACTACTCAGCGATTGATCTTTTTCGCAAATTTTATCTCTAAATATGTACAGTTTCTGATTATCGGCTAAAAACCTTTTCTCTACATGTCAGATTTCTTAAATTGCAGGCCTCAGGCTCACCAGACTATTGATACTATTTATTACTTTTTTTAAAGCGATAACACTATTTTGCTACTATTTCAAAAAAAATGACAGTAAAGGCAATTTTCTCACAATTGTCTGCGAATGCCACTATTTCTTTATTTTTCTTAAATATTTTTGAACTTCTTTGCTAATTATCTAAAAAAATATGTTCGCCATTCAAAAATAACGTAAAAATCTGACTGTTTCTGATGAATTCACATAAAGTTTTGAAGAAGAAAGATGGATTCTCAACAACAAATGTAATAGTTTATATTTTAACCAGGAAAAGGGTTTTTTAAAAATCAAAAACAGATTAATTGAACCAAATAATTGAATTTTCAACCAAGAAAATTAAATTTTGATCAGAAAAGAAGAATTTTAAACAAAACACATAAGTCTTCAACCAAATAGTTGAATTTTCTGGACATTTTATTATTTTTCAAGCCGAAAATACTATTTTTTCACAAAAAATATGAATTTTCAACATAAAAGTGAGTTTTCAACCTATCAGTTGAATTAGCAACAAAATAGTTTAATTTTCATTAAAAAAGTGTTTTTTTATTTTAAAAAAGAAAGAATTCTCAACTAAAATTTTGAATCATTAACCAAAAAAATGAACTTTCAACCAAGGAGTGGAATTTTCAACCTAAGTAGACGAATTTTCTAGAAAATAGCTGAATCTTCAACTAAAACAGATTAATTATGAATCAAACAATTGCATTTTTGATTTAAAAAAATTGATTTTTCACTAAACTGTTGAATTTTGAAGAAAAAAATACGAATTTTCTATAAAACAGTTGACTTTTTCAATAAAAAATTTAATTTTCAAATGAAACAGATTAAGTTTTAACCAGAAAGTTGAATTTTTATTTTAAAAAAAAAGGCAACAGTTCTACAGAAAGAGATGAATTTTCAAACCAAAAAAGTAAATGATCAACAAAACAGTTGAATTTTCAGCAAAAAAAATTTTATTGCCAAGTAAAAAAAATGCAATCAAATTATTGAATTTTTAGGCCAGAAAGAGGGGATTTTAAGAAAGATTTATCAGTGAGAGAGAAAAAAATTCAACTAAAGTGTTGAGTTTCCAAACAATAAAGGCAAATAATTCTCCACAAAGCAGTTACATTTTTATCGCGAAAATAAAGAGTTTTCAATCAAAAGTTAATTTCTAATCAAACATTTGAATTTTCACTTCGAACCTTTTTTAACTAAAAAAAAACTAATTTTCTGGCAAAAAAGATTAATTTTCTAAACTAAAAAATTTCAACAAAATAGATAACCTTTAAAGAATAAAATGTATTTTAAATAAAGTAATTAAATTTTCAAACAAGTTGAATTTTCAACCAAAACAGGTAAATTCTCAATGGAAAATTTAATAGTTGATTTTTCAACTAAAACCATCAATTTTCAACAAAAAAGGGAATAATTAAATTTTCATTTAAAAAAATTATATCTAACCAAAAAATTGAATTTTCAACCACATAATTAATTTTTCGACCGAGAAAGGTGAATTCTCAAACAAAAATATAACAGTAGACTTTTCAATTAAAAATAATTAACCTTCATCTATGAATGGTTTAATATTCTATTCTCAAAATTTGTTAGTCAAGAAAGTCAGAAAGAAAGAAGGATTTAAAAAAAAAATGGGTTTTCAACAACAGGGTTGAATTTTGAACCAAAAAGTATAACTTTCACAAAATTGTAGAGTTTTCAACAAATTAATTCAATTTTGAACCAAATAATAAAATTCATAACCAAAAAAGACGGTTTCTCAACCAAAAATTTAATAGTAAGCCTTTCAACCGATAAGGATGCACATTCAACCAAAAGTAGTTAGATTTTCTTGTTGGATTCTATATTAATTCAGTTCGCGTTTAAGTCGAAAAACGAGAAATCATTTTAAATAAACATTGAAGTTCTATTTTATTACTTTAGAAATATTAGTACAGAAAACTGGAAATTTCGCTTAAAAAGTAAAGTTTTGACACTATTTTTTTCAAATTTGTGACACTATTTACACTACTTTTGATCTGTTTTCTGTAAAATTGAAAAAAAATAACTTTGGCTCTGAGGTCTCAAAGTCCATCTTCAAAATACCTTTTAAGAATCTGGATACTAATCGACATATTTTGAGTTGATATTTTCACCGTCGAAAGTTGTTTCTTTATATTACCGATTCATTTTGCACCCTTCATTTCTCCTGTATCGTAATTTTTCTGTTAAAAATATCTTCCGTTAACCCATAAAAACTAAAGACGTTCTATCGTTGAATTTTTTATTTAATCTCAGTAATAGTTGATCTTGTAATCCACAGTCATTACTCGTATCCATACATGTAATGTTATCATGTAATATGAGGAATGAGTCGTAAGTCACAACAGCGATCAGGTTTACGTTTGCCAGGTCTGGCAAAAGATTACCTGCTCACGAACCCGTCAAAATTCTCTGCGATGTTGACTAACTTTTTATTTTTTATTTTTTAGGGGCAACAATAACGCGACAAACGGGACGAGTTCATTGGTGGGCCTGGCTGGTGCAAAGTCTGGAGGCAACGGTCCGATGAACCCATCTCTTGTGCAGCGTATAAACTTCTTGCAAACTCATCTGTGTCAAGCACCAATGCCTTCCGTAACCACCGCGTGAGTAATTTTATTCACTTTTCTTTGAATTTTTACTTTTAGTTAAGAAAAACGGAAAAAACAACAGTTTTTTCGATTATAAACTGACAGTTGAAGCCGCCAAATGAATTTGGAAAAAAATCTGTCTTTATTCGACAGAGTGGCCGCAGGTTAGGGGAAACCTAGTAATCAGGATAAAGTCAGGGAATTTTGTTGGTCAGGGAAAAGAAAGGGATTAAAAAAAAAGTGTCAAAAGTTAGGGCATTTCTGCAAAAAGTACTTTAAGAGCTCTAAGTAACTGTCAAGATTAATCAGGTCTATCAGACAGTCACTTCTGTAAGGTATTTAAGTAACTGTCAAGAATAATCAAGGCTGTCACAGTCACTTTTTTAAGGGAGTCACTACAGTCACTTTTCTTCCAATAAATTAACCCATGTCCTGTCCACTATTGAATTCAGGTCTATACCTGTTTCTGAATTTTCTTGAATTCTTTTGAAATATTTTAGGGTATTTGAAAAATATTCCAAGTAATCAAAAGATTTTAATTATTTGAAGGGACTTTAAAGGATTTACGGGTATTTCTTATACTTTTATTTTATATTTTTTAAGTTTTCAAAAAGTTTCGAGGGATTTCAACAGGTTTTGAAAAGGATTGGAACTATTTTAGGATATTTTAAAAGATTCCAAGGTATTCATACATGATTTCAATAAATTGAAGGGATTTCCAAGGATTTTAAAAAGGTTTTAATCTGATTCCAAAGAATCATTTCAAAAGATTTGAAATATTTCAGTATATCTTAAAAGATTCCAAGGCGTTTTCAAGATATTTAATAACTTCAAAATAATTTCTAAGGATTCAAATGATTTTAAGGGATTTGCAAAAATATTAATGGGATTTGAAAGAATTTCCTAGAATTTCGGAAAATATGGAATCATTTTATAGGACCAATAAGGTGTTAGGATATTTTAGTAGACCCGAAGGGATTTTACAAGATTTCAGGAAATATCAGATTTCACTGGATTTTATAATATTTTAGTGAATTTCAAAGAATTTAGTCACAAGAATTGAGAGGTTTCGTAGGATTTCAAAAATTTTCAAATATTTGAAGGTATTTCCAAAGGTTTTAGGATATTTCGAAAGATTTCCAGAAATTTTCAAAAGAATTAAAGAATGTGCAAGGATTTCAAAAGATTTGAAATGTTTTAAAGTATTTTAGATTTAAATATTCCAAGGAATTTCAGTAATGTAAAAGGATTACAAAGGATTTGAAATATTTTAAGGGTCGTAAAAGCTCTCAATGTATTTTAGCAAATTTTCCAGGATTTCGGAAAATATGAGATTGCATAGAATTTTATGGGATCTTATGATATTTTAAAGGATTTCACGAGAATTTAGGAATTTTGTAGGTTTGACAAGGTTTGAAGAATTTTTCAAATATATTATGCAATTCATTTAAATTAATTTGTAATTCACCTTGAATTCTTATATCATAATTTATCCTGAATTCATTTAAATTTAAATTCTACTAAGTTTTTTGGAATTCTCTTTATTTTTTTTTATTCACTTCAAGTATTTTAAATTCACTCGATTCTATTCAATTCAATGGCTTTCAATTTTTTCCAGTTTTTGTTTAATTCATCATGAAGTTTTTAAATTCATCTGGAATTATTGGACATTTCATCAAATCTTTCTGATCTCCCTTTGAATGTTTTTAAACTCATTTCAAACTTGCTGAATTCAATGAAGTTTTTCATATTTCCCAGTTTGTTTTTTTACTTCACTGGATTTTTTTTTTTAATTCTACTCGAATTATTAGGAATTGCATCTTTTTCAATTTAAATGGGTCACTTTTACATTCTTCATGTGAATAAAGCTGTGGCAGCCCTAATAATAATAACTCAAAAAATTATAAATTTAGATAAAAAATTGTTTGTTCTATTTATATAACAGATTATATATCAAAAATGTTACAAGATTAAAATTTTTGTATTTAAATATTAATGGGCAGGGAAAATGAAAAATTCGTTAGGGTAAGGTCAGGGAATCTTAAAAATGATGTTTTGCGGTCACCCTGTTTAAAACTTCTTAAACATTTAGGGTATTTATTAAAATTAAATCCTCGTCAGCTTATAATAATAATAATAATAATAGTAAGATGGTTACAGCCCAATATATCGATGGCATTTTTGGTTAGAGTTGGATTTTTTATTTTTTTGAATGGTATGTACGGGGCTGTCGTGGTATATATTATCAGTCACGGATGCATTATTATAATGCAATCAAATGATCTGATAAGAGCGTGTGCCTTGACGTATTGGCAAAGCCTGGTTTTTACTCCATCATTCACGGACTGGGTTGCAGTCAAGTGCATGATGAGGGGACCCACAAGCTTAAGGTGGGATCCGAACCGCCAGAACCTCGGTAAAGGTACATAGAAAAATTTCAAGAGGTACCGGCTCAGGGATCGAACTCTGGACCTCTAAGCTGAAGTCCGAGCCAACTAAGCCACCGAGGCTCTCAATAAAAATATATGTATACAAATATGGCAACCAGTACAACCAAGATTCATAAGTATAGCGAGCTAAGGCATAAAGTAAAGACAATATGGAGGAATGTAAAACATGCATCTATTCATCCTATTGTGATTTCGGCTACAGGTAATGTGCACGCAAGATGCACTGAACATCTTGAACATTTAGGAGTCAGTAGGGTACTAGCAGCAGCTCAGAAGGCAGTTTTATTGAACACCTGTCGCATTGTGAGAAATTTTCTAAACCATCAGGAAACAAGTGACTAAAAACCTGTGGAGTGGCAGACGGTAGCTCTAAGAAAGCATCCAGAGACGACTGTTGTCACCTCCAACGCTCGCGGCCGCTGTGTATGGATAACAGCGGTAAAATACGAACTGCAAACTCCTAATTTTGTACCTACAACATCAGCGCAGAAGGTTTCAGACATCGTTTTACCCATGAACGGCTAGCGGTACCGTATCGTACCACGCGTTTTATGTCTGTTAAATTAGTTCAATCTGTTAATTTTCAATTATTTAGCTAAACTATTAGTTATATTAGTAAATTAGCTAATCAGTTTAAGTTACTTGAAGTAATATAGCTGAAACATCGAAAATGAGTTGAAAAACCGCTATAGAGAAAAAATTCCGCCGCTGATGGGTTAACTTATAACATCCTCATCTCATCAGTCACTTGACTTAGTCCGTGGCTATGATGAAAAACCGGGTTCACCCGAGAACAAGATTAAAAAAAAAATATATGTATGCCAATATTAAACTTTTTTTAGGAGACGGGCACTGCCGCCGATAGACGAAGCTTGGAATCTGCCAATCAGCGCGGAAATGTCTAGTAGACAACAGCAACAGCCACCGCCTTCCGGAGGTCCGGGTTATAAATATTCTGGAGCTCCTTCAGGACCTCCACCTCCTTATCCTCAAGGACAAGGACAGGCTGCGACTGCAAAGAGATTTAAGGTAAGGTTTTTTTTATTGCAATTGTACCATTTCTATCTTTTCCCATTTTCAGTTATTCACATTTTTGCAATTTCAATATCAAAATAGTTTAATTGTGAATGCTTAAGAATGCAAAGTTTTTAATTTCGAACAATCCAATTGAACTTTTTCACATTTTTCAACGCATCCAGTTACAAATGGTTTAAATTTTAATAATGTTTCAAATTTGAATAATGAATTTTGTTTCTTTTTTAGTATTTTGGATTAAATACTGAAATTAGTTTAATCATTTGAGCCGAGGCAAAAAAAAGTTGTTTTTAATCGGTTAATGCCCTCTTGTTTTTGAATTTTCAAATTTATCAACCGCATTCAATTACTTGAAATATCACTGTCTAATTAAATGTTTTATTTCAACTTTTTTTAAATGTTAAGTTCAATTGTTAATTTTTCAATTATGAAATCATTCAGTTTACAATAAGTAATTGTAAAATATTTTACTTAAAATTAAATTTGAAGATTTTTAAAGTTTTTGAAGGCAACAATTTAAAATTAAAAGCGTTTGGAATTGGAAATCTGGATGAAAAGCTTTTTAAGTTGTTAAACTATAAACATAATTTAATTAATGATTTTAAAAATGAAATTTAGTCAGTTGAAAAATGTTTCATTCTAAAACATTAAATTGTTAACCCATTCAGATTAAAATTTTTAAATAAGAAAAAAAGTATTTGGTACTGAATTGTTTGAAATAGAAGAATGCATTGAATCGTCAAAATTTCAGAGTGCTAAATTAAATATTTTAACGTTACAATTTTAATTGTTCCATTTACAACATTTTAAATATATAAATGAAAGTGTTCAGTTAAAAAAACAATTTAAAATCATTCAGTTTTTAATTTTTTCTAGCTTAAAATTGCTTAAAATGATATAATGTTGAACACTTGCGGATTTATTGATTCATTCTGTAATTTATAGCATTGAAAATGATAGCGTGGTTTTATATTCTTTAAGCCGAAATCGTAGAGCTGTTCAAATTTTAACAGTTTCAAATTTTGCAGTTTGACGGCATTTCATTAAAAAAAATTCAATTTAAAAGTGCTAAAAATGACCACCCTGCATACAAAAGGTACAGTTTTTTTTATCGAATCTTCGAAATTCGATTTATTCGAATAAATCGAATGCCAAAGATTTGACTTGACTTTTGGATCCATTTTTTTATCAGAAAAAAAGGAGGAATTTTCATTTTGAAAATCGTAATAACCTAAAGAAATCAAGTAGCCGTAAATGTTTCAATCCTAAACTTAAAATTTTGTTCATAATCCAAAACGGTGTATTATTAATAAGTTTTCATTTTTTAATATGTTGTTTTGAAATCATAGAATTTTGAGAGTTCAGTTTGCCTTGCTTAATTTAACTGTTTTAAATTGAAAGTTATTCAATTTTATGGGATTTCAGCATTCAATATTTCAATCTTAAACAATTTATTAAAAATTTCGAGCGCTTAATTTTGGAATAAAAGTGTTTCAATTTGAAACTGCATTATTGTAATTTATTCACTCTTCAACTTTGAACGTGACAATATTTAAATGTACTTAAATAAATAAATTTAAACTGTGTTACTTATTAAAATTTAAATTGATAAATCGAAACACCTACATTTGAAGAGCTACAACCTTTTTTTAAATAAAAATTTATTGTTTCAAAATTACAGGTAGGAGAAGAGCCTGTATCGCCTTGCAGCCAACAAAGGCCGCCCGCATTTTATTTGTCCCCGCAACAGTTGCAAATGCTACAATGCTTGCAACAAAATCAAGGCAATCTATCAGCCCACCAACAAACCGTCTTAGTGCAGTTGCAACATCAATACAGATCTATGCAACAACATCAGCAACAGATCAGATTGCAACAGCAACAAGCTGCACAAAGAGGAATTCGACCTGGTCAACCTGGTTATCCCACCATTTATACACATTCCCAACAAGGACAACCAGGCATCATTAAAAACTATGGACTACCTCAGCAACCGGTAATTTTTTGTTGTGTCTAAAGCTCTCAAACCTTTCTTATATTAAAAAAACTGGTTCCTTGATAAATTGATTCCTTAAGAAAGTGCCATTTTAGATTCTACATGTCTGCAGGGCTCGGAACGTGCGACTTTTTCGACTTTTTTGAAAAAATATTGCTTTTTGCGACTATTTGAAGATAAATGTGACTAATCAGCTTTTTTTTCTTTTTTCTCAGAAGTTCGTTATACTTAGTTTCAATTTAAAATACAATAAATCATTTGAAATTGAATAATTTCTCATTAAAGCTTTATACCCAAGAAGAAACTCCAGCTATTTGTGGTTGAAAGTTCATTCTTTTTTGTTAAAAATTTGACTATTTGGCTGAATTTAATTATTTGGTTCAGAAGTCATCGTTTTTGGTCGAAAATCAAACTGTTTTGTTGAACATTCGCCTTTTTGATAGAAAAGTCATCTTTTATTATAGAAAAGTTATCTTTTTTGGATGAAAATATATCTCTCTTTGTTGAAAATTAACTTTTATGTTAAAAATTCTGTCTTCTAAAAAAATCGTCTTTTGGTTAAAAATGTATCTTTCTTGATTGAAAACGATCTATTTGATAAAAATTAAAATTTCAGGCTGATAATTTTATTGTCTTCTAAGAAATTCGCCTTCTTGGCTTTTAAATTTAACTATTTGATTAAAAGTTCGACTTTCTTCTCCAAAATTTAATTATTTCGTTGAAAACTATCTTGTTAAAAAGTCATCTGTTTGGGTCGATAGTTCAACCGTTTTTTTTTTTAAATTTGCTTCTTTTTGGATAGAAAATTATGGATTGAAAATTCATCTTTGATGGTGGAAAAGTAATATTTTTTCGTTGAAAATTTATCTTTCTGTGTGAAAAATTAACTGTTTTGTTGAAAATTCAATTGTATTCTAAAAAATTATTATTTTTTCCTGAAATGATCTATTTGGTTGAAAATTCATCTTACTTCATTGAAAATGGTATTTTTGGTTGAAAATTCAACTTTTCAGGTTGATAATTCAACTGTTTGTTAAAAAATTCGTCTTTTTGGTTTGAAGATTCAGCTATTTAGTTGAATTTAAATCTTTTTTGTTTGAAAATTCGACCATTTGCTTGAAAATTCATCTTCCTTGGTTGAAAATTAAATTCATCTTTCTTGGGTGAAAACCACCTATTTGATGGAAATTCAGCTTTTCAGACTGATAATTAACTATTTTTTTAAAAAGTCATTCTTTTGGGTCGAAAATCTAACTTTTTTGTTGAACGTTTGTCTTTTTGGATATTCAACTTTTCAGATTAATAATTCAACTGTCTTTTAAGAAATTCGACCATTTGGTTGAAAATTAAATTGACAAGTTTAGCCGTTCAGAAAGAAATATTTTAAATCCAGATTCAGAATCCTTCAAACTGAATGATTATTTTTGTTTAAATAGTTTTAACTTTTAAGTTTATTTTGCTTATACAAAGAATATTTGAAAATCAATTACAATTATATCCTATATATCTTCAAACAAAAAAGTTATGTCAGACATTCAGTGGCTGATACTGCTTTTTTTCGTTATCTTTAAAAATTGGATGTGACTTTTTTTCAAAGCCTTCTAGTTGATCCGAGCCCTGTGTCTAAGAAGAAATAGATAATTCTAAAGCCTTGTATTTTTTATCCAGCAGGGTGGAACCGTGGCTCTCCAAACCGGGTTTACAGACTCGACCGTTGGATACAGTGCAGCGGCGACAGGAAACACCCAGCAACCAGCAGGAATGCCTTACAAATCCGCTTCGGATCCCAACTATCCTCAAAGACAACAAACCCCTGGTCAGTTCAATCAGTACCAGACGAACCAATACGGTGGTCAAGGTTTCACCCAGATATCGTCCACCACAAGTTGTTACCCCGAAGGTTCTGCTGGAAACAATAAAGATCTAGGCGTGACTGACCAAGAATTGCAGGCTCTGCTTTCGCAGAAGGATATCGCAACTTCTTTAGCCGAAGATCTACTCAAACACTTTGGTTCTGATGACCTGGATGATAAGGATATCTCACCAAATATTATGAACAACGGAACCTTGAGTTCTGGACCATTCTCCCCCTCAAACCTAGAAGATAGTAATGAGAAGAAGAAGGAAGTGAAGGTCGAGAAGATGGAAGACCCCACAAGCACTTCTCATGTAGACTTAAAGGACATCAAGCCTATGACCGTAAAATGCGAGGCGACATCTAGCACGAACAAAGTAGAACCCGTACTTAAGTTTGAGAGCCTGTGTGAGTCTCAGCAAGACCAAGAATTAGGTATCGAAATGGACGCGAAGACGATTGTTGAGGTTTGCAAAGGCCAGGGATTAAAGGGTGTTCCCAACTGTTCGATACTGAGTGATCGATCGCCACCTCCTACACCTCCAGATCCTCCCAATCAGAGGTTAACGAAGGAGCAGCTCTTACCACCCACGCCAAGCGTTTACCTGGAAAACAAAAAGGATGCTTTCAGTCCACAACTCCAGGAGTTCTGTCTGAAACATCCAATAGCTGTGATTCGTGGCTTGGCTGCCGCTTTGAAGCTTGATCTCGGTCTCTTTTCCACAAAAACGTTGGTAGAGGCGAACCCCGACCACGGAATTGAAGTTAGGACGCAGGTTCAGCAGACTAGCGACGAGAACTGGGACCCAACGGGCCGGAAAGTTTGGGCTTGCATAAGCCATCGGAGTCACATGACGATAGCCAAATACGCTAATTATCAGGCGTCCAGTTTTCAGGACAGCTTGAAAGAAGAGAGGGATAAGTCACAGGGGATTCATTCCTCGAACTTGTCGGACTCGGACTCGAAGGATAGTACGGGTGTTGTTAGGAGAAAGAAGAATCACTTTGGTGCTGTTCCTCGAGGGTCGAAGATGCTGAAGTTTGGAACCAATGTCGATTTGTCCGATGAGAGGAAATGGAAGACACAACTCCAGGAGCTTATGAAGCTCCCTGCCTTTGCGAGAGTGGTCTCCGCGGGAAACATGTTGAGTCATGTTGGCCATGTTATTCTTGGGATGAACACAGTTCAGTTGTACATGAAGGTACCTGGTAGCAGAACGCCCGGTCATCAAGAAAACAACAACTTCTGTTCGATTAACATCAACATCGGACCTGGAGACTGTGAGTGGTTTGCAGTTCCCGACGCCTATTGGGGAGTAATTTGTGCCCTTTGTGAACGCAATAATATCAATTACCTTCACGGTAGTTGGTGGCCTTCGCTCGAAGATTTATACGAGGAAAACATTCCTGTGTATAGGTTTCTGCAGAGACCTGGTGATCTCGTTTGGGTTAATGCTGGTAAGTAATGTCTTCCAGGAAAATTTTTTAGTTGTTTAGGGTGGCCGCAGGTCAGAGAAAACCTGGAAATCAGGGAATTTTGTTGGTCAGGCTAAATCAGGGAAAAGTCAGGAATTTAACAAATAAATTGCAAAAGTCAGGGACTTTCTGTAAGAAGTCATTTTTTTGTAAGATGTCCTTTTTCAGTCAATTTTTTAAATTAAGAGATCACTTTCGTCACTTTTCTTTCAAAAAATTAACTCATGGCTTAACCACTATTGAATTCAGGTTTATACCTATTCCTGAATTATATTGAATTCTTTTTAAATATTTTAAAATCTTTAAGAGTATTTTAACAGATTCCAAGAAATTTTCTATTATATTTCAATAATCTGAAGGTATTCCAAAGGTTTTTAAAGATTCTAGGGTACTTTTGAAAGTTCCATTTTTCAAGAGCTTTCAAAAGTTTAAAGGGATTTCATAAGATTTCAATGGATTTGAAATATTGTAGGGTAATTTAAAAAATTCCAAGGGATTTTATCAGATATCCGAGAATTTCAATGTTTTTAAGGTATGTTAAAAGATCAAGGTATTTTAATACATTTTCCAGGATTTCAGGAAATATCCGATTTCATGTATTTTTACAGGATTTTATCATATTTTAATGGATTTGAAAGAAAAGGATCCATTCACAAGGATAGAGGGATTTTAAAGAATTTTAAAAGATTCTAAGGAGTTTTCAATTGATTTCTGTCATTTGAAGGGATTTCAAATAATTGATTTTAGGGCATTTTTAATAATCCCAAGGAATTTGCAAAAGCTTAAAGTTTCAAGGGATTTCATAAGATGTGAAATATTTTAGAATGTTTTTAAAATTTCCAAAGGCTTTAAAAAGATTTCAAAGGATTTTAAATACTTAAGGAAATTTTAAAATATTCTAAGGAATTTTTAATTAATTTCAATCATTTGAAAGTATTTAAAATATTCAAGGGTATTTTATAAGGATCCAAGGCGTTTTCAAGAGCTATAAAGAATTTCTTCAAATTTCGGAAAATAGTGAACGATTTTACAGGACCTATATAAGGTTTAAAATATTTTAAAATATTCCAAGGAATTTTATAAGATTTCCGAGTATTTCAATGATTTCAAGGGATTTTAAAGGCTCAATTTATTTTAATAAATTTGCCAGCATTTCAGGAAATATCAGATTTCATGTAATTTCACGGGACTTTTATCATATTTGAATGGATTTAAAAAAATGTATTCACAAGAAGCGAGGGATTTCGTAGAGTTGTAAAGATCTTTTGTAATTCACTTGAATTTTTTCCTAATTTTTTTTTATTTCTCCAAATTTTCCTAAATTAATGGAAGTTTTTGATTTTTTTCAATTTGTGTAAATTCTTTTAAATTTAATTTGACTCATTTTAAGAAGTCTTATTTTAAAGTCTCTTTTGGTCACTTTTTCTGTTTAAGTAGATCACTTTTTTCAAGTAAATTAGGCTGTGGCAGCCCTGAGAATAACAAATAAAAATTGATTAAATTAAATTTAAAATTGTTTTATTCCATTTATAAAAGATTCTATATATAAACAAAATATAATATTATTATAATGTTGGTCTTCAAATGCTATTGGAATGGGAAAATGAAAAATTATTCTGGGAAAAATTGAATTATTTGTTTAAAAATTCAACTCTCTTTGGTTGAAGTTTATTCTTTTTTTTTTTAAATTTGAAGTTGCA
This sequence comes from Andricus quercusramuli, assembly GCA_932178445.1. NCBI lineage: Eukaryota > Metazoa > Arthropoda > Insecta > Hymenoptera > Cynipidae > Andricus > Andricus quercusramuli. Next base: position 157,802 of record CAKNXH010000224.1, read on the forward strand.
AATTGAAAATTAATCTTTTTATGTTAAAAACTCAACAATTTGGTAAAAAATGTAACTATTCTGTTGAAAATATAATTGTTTTGTTGAAAATGTAACTATTTTGTTAAAAAATCATCTTTTTTGGTCGTAAATTCAACTGTAAGATTGAAAATTTGTTCTTTTATATTGAAAATTCATCTCGTGTTGCAGCAAAGTCATATTTTTTGGTTTAAATAAATAAATTTGGAAATTTTTTTATTACAAGATTAAATTTCTGGTCTTTAAATATTTATGATCAGGGAAAATGAAAAATTGGTTATTGAAAAAAGCAGGGAATTGTGAAAATGAAGTTTTGCGGCCACCCTGTTATTGATTTCTGTTAACGTTTTCTGCAATTTTGATTTGACTTTATTTTGAATTTTTCCAGGTTGCGTCCATTGGGTGCAGGCAGTTGGTTGGTGCAATAATATCGCATGGAACGTGGGACCATTGACCGCTCGTCAATATCAGTTGGCCATCGAGCGTTACGAGTGGAACAAACTGCAATCTTTCAAGTCGATAGTGCCGATGGTTCATCTGTCTTGGAATCTAGCTAGAAATATTAAGGTCTCGGATCCTCGACTGTTCGAGCTTGTTAAGAACTGCCTCCTGAGAACCATGAGACAGTGCTGCTTAATCTTGGAGTTCGTTAAGAGTAAAGGTGTCGAGGTCAGATTCCATGGGCGAGGAAAGAACGAGGCGTCGCATTACTGCGGCCAGTGTGAGGTATGTCGATTAAACATTAATTTTTGTTAGAATTTTAACTTTTTAAGTCTTTAGATAGAATATGTTTAAGGAAAGGTGCAATATTACTCTTGAAAAAATAAATTATTTAACCAAATCTGCTATTAATCTTACGATGAGTTGTCGGTGATTCAATATTAATCAGGGTGTCTAGCGACCTCGAAAACCTGGAAATCTTCTTGAGTTTTTCATGAGAATCTTGAATTTTATTTATAATTTTTTATAAAAATATATATATATTATTGAAATGCAAAGAGTAATTTAAATCTTTCAGTCTATTTTATAAAAGAAAACTCTTGTTTAGAAAAATTCTTTTTGTTAAAAAGTTTGAAAAAATTAAGATATAGTTACTTATCTTTTGTTGATTATAGAATATGTAAAGAGATTGCATGGAAATTTCTGTACAACTGTACTATTTTATAGATTGTAATAAACAGATTTTAATATTGATTGTTGGAAATCTTTGTGTAAGTAATTTTTTCGTATTTAAAATGTGGTGAAGAATGTTAAAACATACATTTTTTGTGATATTTAACTTACAAATTATAAAAATGATTTAATTGAAAATATCGAAGTTAATTCGGTTTCAGGATTAGAATTTTCAAGTGGTTGACCACTCCACTTTTGAGTTTACACCAGAGTTCTAGATTTCAAACGGTTTCAAATTATTTCACAAAGTTTTCAACGATTTTTATATATTCCAAAGATTTCGAACGGTGTCAAAAGACTTCACAAAGATTTCAGAAATATTTCAAATATTTAAAAAGATTTCACAAAGCTTTCAAAAGATTTCACAAAGATTTAAAAAGAGTTCAAACGATTTCAGAAGGTTAAAATATATTTTAGAATATTTCAAAAGATTTCAAGGAGTTTCAAGATTTCACACTGATTTCAAAGATTTCGAAAATTTCTAAAAGGTTCCAAAATTTTTTAGATGATTTCGAAGCTTTTTTACAGAGATTTCATAAAGATTTCAAAGATTTTACAAGGATTCGAAAGATTTGAAACGATTTCAAAAGGTATCAAAAGATTTTAAAAGTTTTCAAAAGATTTCAAAAGGCTTCTAAATTTTTTAGAAGATACAAAAAGATTCAAAACATCTCACAAAGATTTCCAAGATTTTAAACTTAATTGCCTAAAAATTGTTAGTGACTTTCAAACCTAAATAGAATTTTTAATGTTTCTAAATGTCAATAATTTTTTAATAATTTCTGTTACCGAAGTATTTAATGAAATGCACTAGTACAAAAATCGTTGGTCCATAAAAAATGCAATGGCCCATTTTGTTTACATGTGTAGCAAACGGATATTTCAAAATTAAACCTGGAAAAACTTGAATTATTGACCTGTAAAACCTGGCTAAGACATTGCATTTTTTTTCTCAATAATCTCTAGATACCCTGTATGAATATAAAAGAACTTATTTTTTAGAATCAGAATCAAGATTTTTATAAAATTAGAGGTACAAAGTAAATCAAATTAGAAAGCTTGCCTGATTTTTAAATCGTAGTTGAAAATTAAGCTTTCTAATATCAATTGAATTAAAAGAATGTAGAAAGTTCTAAAGTTGTGTAGAAAAATCTTACAGTTATCTTCTTGATATAAAAAAAATTGCAAAATATTTCCAAAAGTAAGAAAGACATACGCAAACATAATATAAACGCGCCAATTAATCGTAGATAATTAGCTCTGCAAATATTTGGTTAAGTATTCTTTTTAATTTAAGGAATAAATACTGAAGTTTCACTTTTTACTAAAGCCTGTTCAATTTTATATTTATTTTTACGAAACTTAAAATATTTCTTCTGACGACAGACATTTTTTTGCCTTAGACAAGTTTAATTTTCTCAGTTTCATGCATAGTTATAATTCTCATATGTGAATATTAATCAAATGTTTACGACTAATGAAATTATATTTATAAACAAATGTTAAATTAAAATAATTCTTCAATAAAAATATAAGTGGAATCAGAGAACTTCATGAAATCAAGAGGGATTCTTTAGATAGGCCTAGAATTTATACGTATTGAAACTAATAAACTAAAAATTATGGTGAATAATAACGTTTTTATGTGTTTTACCCTCGATTTTGGGTAAGATCTAACATTTATTGCAGCTTTTACCTGAAATTGAAGCTAAAATGTAAAAATCCATATAACTTTTGTTAAATAAACAATTTTTTAAACCACTCTTAAATTTGTAATTAAAAAATTGCTCAAATTTGAAACTCTCTGTACGAAGTGAAAATCCTTAAAATTATGCACCAAAAATCCCTTTTAATTTTTTAACGGTCTCTGAATGCAAGGCTCGGATTGGGCGATTGTTTTCTCAAAAATGCGACTTTTTCCGTTTTTTCGTGATTAAAAGATTTTAAATTCACTTTGTAATTTATTCAAGGTTTGAAAGAAAACTTTTCGTACATTAAGGACGAGCATAAAACTTAAAATTGAAATAAAGTTCTAATAAACCTGCATAAGATAAGACTTTTGTGTGACTTTTCCATTTTTATGGGACTAAATTCACTTCTTTTGGTGCTTCGTGTCATTCCGAGCCCTGTAAATAAATTCTTCATATTTATAATTAAAGTTTTTTCTTAACAGGTAGAAATTGAATTATCAACGAAATTGTTTAATTGCATAAATAACTTCAATTGCAATTGCAGAAATAATTGAATTACTAATTATTCGATATAAACATTTATTTGAAAATTATTAATTATATAGTGTCAACTGCAATTTCAATGTTTTACTTAGCAAAAGCAATAGTACGATACTCGAATTTTGTCTAGTTTAGAAATAGCTTGGATTAAAATTGAAATGATTGTTCGAATTTTCATTAATAGAATCAATTTTAATTATTTTGAAATTTCATTTCGTAGTTAATCATATTCTTAAATGTTATTCAATCTTTCATTCGTGCTCATTGTTTTTTAATCAAAATTAAAGTTAATGTCAAAGATGTATAATGCAAATTCAGAAGTTTTTGATTAAGAATGACTTTTTGTAACACTGAAATTTTTCCTGACAAAGAAAAATTTCAATTTTATATTTATAGGGTGACTGCAAATTACGAAAATACTTGTAGTTGTTGAAATCTCAGAGAATGTTTGCAAGTGATTTTAGACGATCACTGTATTTTCTCAGAAATTTTGATACAGTTCTCTCAGATCCAAAAATATTAACATCTTTTGTAATTAGTTCAAAGGTGACGATACAAGTTTTATTTTTATGTAGTTAAAAACTATTTTTCTGATTGAATTATTCATCTCGAGGCTTAAAAGTTGGCTTAAAAAATGTGGGCATTTGTTAAATAAAAATTTGCAGTCGCCCCAGGAAAAAACTGTTATGCATCATGTGCTGAAAGTCCTGCTTGTTCAAATTAACAAACATTTTTATTTTATTGCTTTTTACGCTCAAATTAACCCTAAAAGATTGGATTATCTTTTTTAAAAGAATAATTCACTGCTCAAGAAAGTTTAAATTGCTTAGGTATTTTTATTTGTGGCTGGAACACATTAAAAAAAAATATATATGTGATAAAAAAAAACATATTTTATTAATTTGCTTGCTTTGAAACTTCATATTTTTAAAGCTTCTCTCATTATAAAAGCATTTCTCTGGGAGTTTGAACTTATTTCAGAATAAGAATCACGATGATTATATCAAGAGATTTTACTTTTGCAACTTTTACCACTTTTTTTGCAAAGTGATAGAATTTTTGTATAGATTTTGGAAAATAAATCTTCAAAAATTTAATACCAGGGTGTCTACCTGACCGGGAAATCGGGAAAACCGGAAAATGAGCAGGAATGTGATCAGTGACCGGAATTTTTCTTTTGAATGTACCAAAAGAATTAAAATTCTGACTTGGAACAGTTAATTTTCTAAAAGGTTTATAATTCTGATTTTGGACAGGGAATAAATAAAAGAATACAAAAAAGTCACTTAAGAATTACAATTATCCTGACTGGGAGCAGGGAATGTTTGAAAAGAATTATAATTCTAAGTTGCGACATAGAATTTCAGTAAAGAAATGTTGGAGTTTTCAGTAAAGAAATATAATTTTGACAATTTGGACAGGAAATTCCCATAAATAATTATATTTTTGATGTTGTAATTTTGTAAAGAATTGTAATTCTGCCTTATAAAAAGGGAATTCACAAAAACAATCCCTGTTCCAAGTCAGAATTTTGTTTGTATTTACAAATTTTTTGTTTACAGATAAAAATTTGCCAGAATTTTAAATCTCTCTTGCAAATTTTATAAAAAGGGAGTTGCTATGTTTCTGATTTATAATAGAAAATGTTTTAAATAAATACAATTCTGACTTGGAACAAGGAATTTCCACAAAGCATTATAATTTAGACTTTAGGACAGAATTTTCGCAAATAGTTATAATTTGACTTTAAAGAAATCCCTGTTTAAATTCAGAATTATAATTCCAAAAAAATTATAATTATACTCTTTCAAAATGTTTATAAATCTGTTCAAATTTTTAAAACTCATTTAAGCTGGCCGGGAAAAATTAACTATTGACCGGGAAATGCCCAAGAATTTAAAATCATCTACCGGGTGGACACCCTGATTACATTAAAAAAATATTGAAATCGGCTGTCGTCACGAAAAGTTCAAACCTTCAAGCATGATTGTAAAATTGTAATGTTCCGTAGAAATGACTTTATTTTTGCGTAGCTTGTCTTGATATATAAGAAAGTTGTTTTTTGGAATATAAAAGGAATTCGCTGCGGACACAGAAGAGTCGTGGCGCCCTCTGTGGTAAAAATTCGCAATCTTCGTTGGATGATTGCTTTCACTCTTCGCGATCGTGTCCGCAGCGAATAGGACTAATAAAATAATATTTTTTGGTTTCAGATCGAAGTATTCAATATCTTGTTTATTCGTGAACAAGAGAAGCGGCACGTGGTTCACTGTATGGATTGCGCGCGGAAGCAAGCTCCGTCCTTGGAAGGATTCGTGTGTTTAGAAGAGTATAGAATGCGAGACCTGATGGACGTCTACGACGGCTTCACGTTGCAGACTTCGGTGTCAGCTCCATCATCACTCTCGGTGCAGACGACTCAATCCTCTTGAGGTTACATGCAGCACAGATATTTGGACTACTTGAGTACCCTTCAATAACTCTTGTGGTACGATTTCTGTGTAAATATTTCTCATAATAAGCAGTATCCATGTACCTGAGAGCTACGATAGAATGTACAGAATTCTCAATCGGAGACTGTACGCGTCGCCTGAGCATATAATACGCGATTCATTTTATTAGATTAGAGGAAGACGAATCGCGTTTTCGCTCCTGGCGTACGCGAATTAGAAGTTACCCGTAACTCGATCATTAGTTAGATCTAATTGTACAAACGCTTAGCCTAATTCCTTAAAATAACAACGGACGATACCTTTCGATTCCTGTGACAAGTCCGCGAGAGCGCGAGATACTATTTTCTATAGCTCTCGGGTACCAATTTTTTTATCAACGAGAGAACACATATTATTAACAGACTCTTGGGGCATGTAACACAGGAGCGCATTGAGTAAGCGTCTGACAGTGATATTTGAACAATTCGCCGTTTTCAACGAACGGTAAGCAATCGTATAGCGACGTAGCTTGAGTATTTTAAATTTTTCTACCGCGCAAGAAGACTAGCTGACGTTTCGTAATATTACTTTAGTTCCTTCTTGGTAGGATTCCAAATTTCGGAGCCATTCAGACTTTCGAAAGACAAACATTTTATCATCACATTAATACAGGGTGGCCGCTGGATTGGGATTTTTAAAAGTTTTTATTAAAAAACGTTTGTAATGGTTTAAAAAATTGACCAGTAGGGATTAGTTAAAATATTTCTATTTATTAGGTTAATTTAGAAATTTATAATTCCGTACATTCTGAAGATCGTAAAATTGAAAAAGAAACTTTCACTAAAGAACTTCAATAATAATTGTCAAATTTCTTGGGGCACATTCATTAATATTTTTAAAAGTGATAGTTTAAAAAAAAAAAATTTTAGCCCAGATACTCAATAATGAATGAACGGATTCTTTACAAATCAGGAAGGTTCTAATACTTGAAGTGACAAAAAAATGCAACTCTCTTTAAAACTGGGATAGTTTTTGACATAATTTAGATATTCAAATTTTTTCCAGACGGAAAACTTGAAAACAGTTTAAAATTAACAAAATGGGGACGATTTGTTTGAAGATGATACTATTTTCACACAAAAAAAACAACAGTTATATTGTTTGCCAATTTGTCGTCATATTTATTTTATAAGGAACACAATCGTGTGAGTTTCATGCGGGAAGACCTGTTTCTTATTTATGATATCTTGCATATCGTTTACGAGAAAATTTTGAAAATTCAATTATTAGAATCTCAGTCCCGATAATTTGTTAATTTAGAACTGTTTGCAAATTTTCCGGCAGATTTCGAAAAACAGGGACCACAGGTTATGGGAAATGTGGGAAAACTCAGGGAATTTGTATAAGATTAGAATTCTGGTTTTTAAATTTGAATGGTCGGGGAAAATGAGAAATTGTAAGGGAAACGTCAGGGAATTTTAAAAACAAAGTTTTGCTGACACCCTGGAAAAAGACAGTAACCTCACCAGATTCTAAAAATAAAATTCGGATTAACTGAATTATGTTGAAAACTGTCGCAGATTAAAGAAAAAATGTTGTCATTGTTTAAACAAACGTCAAAATTTATATACTCATAATTTCTTATAAATATTTATTTCTCAAATCGGAAAAATATGTTTCGCCTACAACTTGAAAAAAAATATTTCGCCTCCAAGAAATTCTGCCTGAGTCGGCAAGGATCCTGTCAAACATTAAAAAATTATAGAAAAAATGTGACAACATCGACGTTAGTTCAAGAAATGGTTGAATAAAGAATTAAGGGAACAAGAAAAGTCACTATATTAATTGTTGTTCATCATAAACTAGTTCTTTAATGACCAGGAATTTGTATCCTCGGTTAAAACGGCCACCCTGTAATACCATTTACGTTTCAAAATTTTCAACTTTAAATATATTTTTGAGCGTTCCGAATTGCGGATATTGTGAAAATTGAGGTAGTTATTCAAAGATTTAAACAATTTTGATTTCTAATGGAAACCCTTGGGTCCAAGCTTGCTCGTAAATATTTGTAGAATCAAATTGTTATTAAGTTTTTTTTTAAGTATAGAAAATTCTTTCAATGTTGCAAATTTCATAATACCCGCAATGTTCAATGCAATTATTCACACCTGTTTGCATTTAAAACAACATTTCTCATATTTTAATTCAAACTTCCTTATTTTAGGAATCGTGTCTGAATATTTGTCGTTCTGCGATTCGAATGGCTCCTTTAAATATAAAAACAAGTGCTATAACATCGCTCACTGCCAATAAACAAAATGCGTTTTAAAATCACGATGTGTGAGTGAAAGTTGTGAATAATTAGCAATCGTTAATATTGTTAAACACTAGAATACGTAAGACACGAAACTGCTCAAAAATGTAAACGGTTGTACGTTATTATACAGCAGAGAAATTATAATCGAAAAATTCAAAAACTCAGTCTTAACGTAAACTGTTCTAACACAAAAAAAAATATTTTGAGAAACTTCGATAGGGTCCTTGCATAAATATTTACAATTAATAAATAAAAATAGGATTATTTTAAATATTTGCATGAATAAAAATGACTTGGGATCGATGCCAATATTGTGCAGCGACCCTATCGTTGTAAAATTTGCAAATTTTGACTTTCTACTCTTTCTATAAAGCCCTAAGCAAACATTAGTATTTGATATTCAATGTGAGTCTTTAATTCTGATAATTGCACGTGATAAAATTCTAATATTTCTAGAGTAACAAATAAAATGTGTTAAATTCCTTGCCCTGAGATTAGACCGGTTCCAATGGAACTTTTTTTTCGGGCAACGATAATCTAGTTATAAATAACACAGTCCTTGTACGAATTTGTCAATTCGCTTGAGCGTAAGAAAGAAAATTGTTATCTCTCTCATATGTAAAATGACGTAGCCGTGTTTGAAATATTTTCGAAAGTCCGTAGCCGTAGTTGGAAACAGTGGCGAATTTTGAGATTCCTATCTTGAACGTTTTTTTATTCAATTCGATGTCGAATTGTTACGTACGAGACTGGGTTCTCACTTAGAAGATCGCAGTAGCTAAACGATAGCTTAGAATTCGAGAGCTGTAATTCAGAAACTATTTTAATCAAGGCATGCAATGATCTCAACGTACGATATTGGTAGGCAACGCAGAATGTTTTCTACCATTATTTGGGACTGATATGACAACTTCGATTATGATTAATAAATTATGTATAAATATATAAATATATATATATATAAATAAATAAATATTATATTTAATGTAAATGGTAAGAGTATAGGGATCGAAGGAAGGAACTCGAATCGGAAGCTCGTGAGCTATTGTGGGTGAATGGGATGGGCCGATTATTTATGCTGCTTGTATTATAAGTTCTGCTAAAATTCGCACTGATTTAGCAATGATTGTATAAAAGCAAATAGTCTTTTTTGCAGCATAAATGATCCTAAATCCGTGGTTAGTTCAGTTTACTAGGGAAATTTCAATTAGACGCTGTGACTTTGTTATGTGAACGTTGCGTTTCGAGTATTCCTTTATTGTATAGTCTAAAATTAATTTTAACTTGTAGATTGCATTTCCGAATGCAGTGAACTACTCGTTTCGTTTTTCCCTTCACTCTGAATTGTCCATGAAACTTGATTTTATTCCAAAAGAACAATTTAGTAGTTCTCAAGCTTTTCAAGTGACTCGGCACATCTCTGATTTTTTTTTTTTTTTTTTTTTTGAGAGAGAGAGAGAGAGAGAGATAACTCGTTGGTATAATCGATCACAGCGGGTCGAGTTGCCACTCGCTGAGGCCTCGGTTGATTTTCGTAAATAATGGGATTTTTTGAGTCTTTTGCTTTAAATCATCCCATTAATTATTTTATTATTATACAATAAAGAAATCATTGCTTGAAAATAAATGAAAATAAATGAAAATAAATGAAAATAAATGAATTTACAGTGAATGAATTTTATTTTTAAAATGTACAAAATGATACAATAAAGTGAATAATAAATCATGAAATTATATTTTTATTCTATGTATTTTATGTAGTTTTGTGTCTTGAATCTTGTGGCAACCCGACGTGCTGCAAGTTATAAAAGAGAGAAGTGTGTATGCATGAAAAGACAAATTTTGTTTTGAAATCCATTTTCCGAACCAAAAATAAAGGAAACCGTTCAGGAAGAAACCATACGATATTTACAAATCGGTAGAATATTGCCAAAGGCGTAAATATTATACATACATCTCAAAAAGTCTCGTATTTTGATAAAAAATAGATCTCAAACAGTACAGCTACAAGAATTTTGTAACGTTGAAATATTTCTAACTTTGTAAAAAAAAAGCCTGCGACGAACAGTTGTCAACAGTGCGCAAACAGGCAGAAAAACTCTATTTTCGCTAAAGATAAATAAACAAATACAGAGATTTGATACAGAGGTTTGAGTTATAATTTTCACTTTCCGAAAATTAAAGCGAATAACGAGAAAAAGCAAACAGAAATGTATTTTTTTCGAACTATAAAAATATAGTCAAATAATATTTTTTAATTAAGTTGTAAAGCGTACTAGAAAAATCCCATGTATTTAGGGAGCGTCCATTAATTATGTCCAGAAAATCTTACGAAATCTAAATGTTTCCTTTGAAATCTGTGCAATCCTTCGAACTCTTTTGAAGATTTTATAAATTCCTTAAAATTGTTTAAATCGTGTAAAACTTCTTTGAAATCCTTTGAATTCCATGGATATTTTACATAATTTCTTGAAATCTCTTTATAAAATTAAAAATTATTAAAATCCTGGGAATCGCTTGAAATGCCGTAGAATCTCTAGAAATCGATTAAAGTCATTGAAATTGTGTGAAATATTTTAAAATCATACGAGATCCCTTACAATTTGTATTTAAATGCATTAAAATCTTTTTAAATTCATTTAAATCTTTTTAAAGCCATTAAAATTCCTTGAAATCATTAGAATTATTGAAACTACTTCACGTCTCCTAAAATCCGTTAAAATCTGAGAAAATCCTTGAAATATTCAAACTCCCATAAAAATTCCCTTATAACCCTTTTAAATCCATCCCTTAAAACCATTAAAAATCGGGTAAAATTCGATAAATATTTTGAAATCTTACGAGATCCCACACAATTTTGGAAAACTTTAGAATCCCTGGAAATCTTTCCGAATCCTAAAAAATCTTGTATTATTTTCGGAAATCCTTTGAAATTTCGTAAAATTGTTTGAAATATTAAAAAATATAAAATTATTGGATATGGAATCTTTCAAAATCTCGTGAAATCATCGAAGGCCCTAGAAATTTTCAAAAATCCGTTAAAATCCGATAACAACCTTTGAAACCTTTTGAAATCTGTTGAAATCCTATTTAATCTCTTTAAATCCCTTAAGATCTTCTAAATCTCACAAAAATCCCCTGATATCGTTCAAAATTTGTAAAAATACTACGGTTATTGCTTGAAAAATTTAAAATCCTTTGAAATCCTGTGATTTATTGGTATATCTCTTTAAAAATCCCTTAAAATATATTAAAATCCATTAAAATTGCTCAAAATCCTTTATAATATTTGGAAATATTGAAATATTTTAGAATATTATAAAGAAGGGACTTCAAATTTGAAATTCTGTTAAATCTTTTGAAATCTCTTAAAATCCTTTTATCTCGTGAAATCATCGGAACTCCTATAAATCTTCTTAAATCACTTAAAATACCTTAAAAGCCTTTGAAATCTTTGCAAATCTTTTGAGATATCTTGAAAATTTTCAAATCCCTTTAAAATTCATTGAAATCTTTCAAATCCTTGGGAATCTTTCCGAATCTCTCGAAATCTCCCACAATATATTAAATTTCATTAAAATTGCTCGGAATCCCTTAAAATCCTTTAATTCTTAAATATTTTAATACTTCCGAATATTAAAAAGGATTTTAACGGAATTTCACATGTGAAATTCCGTTAAAACTTTTAAAATCTTACGAAATCCTCTAAAATCCGTGGATATACTTCGGAATCTTTTGAAATCTGTTAAAATCCTTTGAAGTACCGTTAAATCATCTAAACTCCTTTATATCTCTTCAAGTCCGTTAAAATCCTTTGAAATCTTTGAAAATATTTTGAAATCCTCTGAAATCTCTTTAAATATCTTTCAATCTTTGATATCCCATTAAAATGTCCTGCTATCTTTCAAAATTCGTGAAAATACTTCGGCATCGCTTGAAATATTTAAAAATCCGCGGAAATCCCATACAATCTTATAAAAACCCTGGAAAAATTGAGATTATTTTTGAAATTATACTAGGTTTACGGTGAAAAAATTGATTTATTAAGTAAAAAATATAAAAACTTACGTAAGAGGGGTGGGGAGGGTTTACAATGTCAAAAATCATCCTTATCTAATTAATGGACGTTCCCTAGAACAAAAGTTTGTAAATTGAATTTCGATGTGAGAACGTTCACTGCCAAATTGTGATACGCATAACCCACCTTCGGTGCGTTTCCCCGATCGCCGATCGCATCGATAAATAGGAGGAAGAATTGGAGAGTATTTTCGACGAGTGAAAATGTTAAAAAGTGCTATTTCAATTTTAAAGATAAGGGAAAGATAGATCGATGCTCTCGGAGTCGTGGGAGAGAGCTCCTTATTTCTAAGCAGCTAGCATTTTAACAATAGTGGAAGAAAAATTAATATTTTTAAGCGGGTGAATTTTACTGTTTAAAAAGTTTCGGACCTGCAGAGCTCTTTGTACAGTGCCTTTATAACTTAAATCTTCGAAAGATCAAATCTTTCATATTCTCAGATAGTTAGTTGCAGATCTGCTCTATTGTCGAAGAATAAAAGATATGAAGGTGCGGTCCCTCTCAAGCGTCGTGACTCTCAACTTATAAATTTTAATTTGTAATGATCACCTAAATCTAGAATAATTATATAGATTTTACATGTACAGTCGTGATCTAATTTGTAGGTAGTTATTATTCTTATCACTATTCCGATTATGATTTCTGGTAAATTATAAGTGATTGTGTTTACCATAATAATGTAATATACAGTTATACAGCATTCGTTTTCACAAGATCGTTTTGAGTATTTGACCCTTGTTACCAAAAAATCTTCCTTTTGAATATTCTGTGAATTAAAGTCAATTATAAACTAGGCTTCTTCAAAGTGTAAATCAACTTGAAATTCTAAAGTAATATTGTAAAAAAAACAACTTGTGTACTTTCTGCAATAAATGGAAAGCAGGCTCGTGGTAAACATTAAACTTTTTATTTATTTACATGACCTATAATCTAATGCGAAAACATTTTTTCTTACAATACTTTCAACAAATTTAACATACTTAAAACTAGTTTATTCTTTCTACTATTTCTCTAAGAGATTTTTTTTTATTACAGAGTTTGCAAACTTAAATATTTAACAAAAAGAATTCATTGAAAACTCTTCTTTGTGCACTTTTGGTTTCAAATAGCTCATATTATAGGTAAATTCTCAATTACAGGGTTCGGATCGTGAGACTTCTTCGTCGCTTTTCGACTTTTTGAAGAAAAATACGATTATTCGACTTTTTCCCGTTTTTTCAGAAGATTGCTCTACTTTCAATTTTAATAACATTGACACTTTTAAAATTGAAATTCAAAACTAGAAAAAATTGTACCATTCTAATTGAGAACATTAAAAATGAAATAATTTACCATTAAAGCTTTGCATTACATTGAATTATTTAAAATTCAATTACAGTCTTCACACTATTTCCTGTATTCCCATTTACTTCCCTTTTTAAAAGAATTTATATTTTTTCCTGACCTAAATTAATAAAACCCAATAAGAGAATCCAACTATTTTTGGTTGAAAGTTCATTCCTTATGGTTGAAAATTCAACTATTTGTTTGAAAGTTAAATTATTTTGTCGAAAACTCATCTTTTTTATAGAAAATTTAACTGTTTTTTGAAAGTCCACCTTTATTGATAGAAAATTAATACTTTTGGATTAAAAATTCCTTTTTTATTGTAAAAAATAATATTTTTTTTTTATTGCAAATTCATCTTTCTTGATTAAAAATTAACTTTTGTTAAAAATTCAACTGTCTTCTAAAAAATTCGTCTTTTTGATTTAAAAACTCAACTGTTTGGTTGAAAATGCAACTATTTTTTTGTTCAAATTTAATCTTTTTTGTTTGAAAATTCGACTATTTGATCAAAAATTCAACTATGTGGTTTAAAATCCAATAGTTTTTGTTGTTTTTTGTTGAAATAATTCAACTATTTTATTAAAAAGTCATATTTTCCTGTCAAAAATTGAACTATTGGCTTAACAATTCATCTTTCTTGGTTTGAAAATTATGATTCAACTTTTCAGGCTGGTAGTATCTTCTGAAAAATTAATCTTTTTTGGCTTAAAAGTTCAACTATTTGGTTGAACAATGATTTTGTTCAAAACTCATATTTTTTGGTCGAAAATTAAAGTGCTTTGCAGAATATGCGTCGTTGTGGATAGAATATTCGTCTTTTTGAAACGAAAATCCATATTTTATGGTTGAAAAGTTATCCTTCTGGACTGAAAATAACTTTTTTGTTGAAAATTTAACGGGCTTCTGAAAAATTGGTCTTTTTGCTGCAAAATTCCACTATTCGGTTAAAAATTCCTCTATTTTGTTGAAAATTCGTCTCTTTCGATTGAAAGTACAAATATTTGGTTGTAAATGCAGCTATTTGGTTAAAAATAAATTTTTTTTTTAATTCAACTATTTGGTTGAAACTTCAAATACTTTGTTAAAAATCCATCTCCTTTGCTCAAAAGTTCTCAACTATTTGGTTGTAAATGCAACTGTTCGGTTAAAAATTATTGTTTTAACTTCAACTGATTGATTGAAAATTCATCATATCAGGTTCAAAAGTCAACCTTGTCGAAATTATTCAAGTTTTTAACTTTTGTTAAAAATTCGTCTTTGGGTTCCCCTATTGTTCCCTCTTCGTAAAAAATTATCTTATTTTCCCAGTTTAGAGAGGATGTTATGCTGGGAAGTTTAAATGATTAAAAAATGAATAATTTCATATTGAAATTTATTATACAGTCTAAAATTTAAAACTTTAATTGTTGAGTAATTTAAAGTTTACAATTTTCAAATTGAATATCCCTGAAGTTCAAAATGATTGTAAATTATAAACTTCTCTTACTTGGAAATAATCCAATTTGAGAAGTTTAACAGTTTAGAAAGAAATATATTAAAAAATATACCAAAAAGGATAAATTTTTAACAAAATTGTTCAATTTTCAATAAAATATATGAACTTTAACCAAATGGTTGAATTTTCAAATAAAAAATATTAATTTTTCACCAAAAATTAAATAATTCAGTTTTCATACAAAATTTAATTATAACCAAAAAAGAACGAATTTTCAAAAAAATAGTTCAATTTTCTACCAGAACAAAACGAATTTTTAACAACATACAAAAAAATTAAATTTCTATCAAAAAAAGATGAATTTTCAACTAAATACATGAATTTTCATCCATAAAAGATCAATTTTCAGCAAAATAATTGCGTTTTCAACCTTTTCAATTAGAAAAATTAATTTCTTACAATAAGAACGAATTTTCGACAAATTAGTTCAATTTTTAACCAAAGAGATGAATTTTCAACTAAAATGATGGAATCTTAAACCAAGAAAATGATTTTTTAACAAAATTGTTGTATTTTCTACAAATAAATTCATTTTCAACCAAAAAAGATTATGTCTCAACAGAAAATGTAATAGTTGATATTTGAATAAAAAAATTTTTAATTTTAAATCAGCAACAGTTGACTTTAACCAAGAGCTGAATTTTCAACCAAACAGTTTTGAATTTTCAAGCGAAAAGACGAATTTGTAACCAAGAAATTTACCAAACAAGACGAATTTTCAAGAATACAGGTACATCAACTTTTTACTAAAAAATATACATTTTTAACCAAAATACATACATACATTCTGGATTACAAAAATTTATTTTCTTCCAAAAGAGACGAAGTTTCAACAAAATACATGAATTTTCAACTATAAAAGAAAAATTTTAGCCAAATAGTAATACTTACATTTTTAATTCAAAAAAATTAATTTTTTTTAGAAAAAGACGAATTTTCAATAAAATAATTAATTTATTTTGTTAGAAAAGAATTTTAATTACAATGTAGAATGTTCAACTGGAATAGTTACATTTTCAATTAAAAAATTCATTTTCAACCAAAAAACAACGATTATTCAACAAAGCAGTTAAATATTCTACCACACAGATGAATTTTCAACTAAAATGATGCAACTTTAACCAAACAATGAATTTTGTTAAAAGTACTTAAAAGTACTTTTAACCAAGATTTAACCAAGAATTTTCAACCAAGAAGATTAATTTCTTACTAAAAAGAGCAAATTTTTAACGAAATACATGAATTTTCACACGAATAGTTGGATTTTGAACTAAAAAAGATTAAATTACTATCAACAATCGAATAGGTAAATTTTAATTTAAAAAAATTAATTTTCGACTAAAAAAACAAATTCTCAACCAAAAAGCTAAATTTACAATCCAATAATGAAATAGTTGAATTTTTAGCACAAAGAAAAAAAAACTTCCAATACAGAATCTTAAGTTTCTACCAAAAAAACGAAATTTCAACAAATTACATGAATTTTCGACTAAGAAAGAAAAATTTTCACCAAAAATCATACAGTTCAAATTTCAGTTAAAAAAATTAATTTTCAACAAAGAAAACGATTATTCAACAATGTAGTTCAATTTTTAATTAAAGAAATGTATTATCTATCAAAATAGTTGAATTTTCAAACCAAAAAGACGAATTTTCACGAAGAAGATCAATTTTCTACTGAAAAGAGGAATTTTCCACAAAATACGTGAATTTTTAACTAAAATAAGGGATAAAATTTTAACAAAAAATGGAATAATTAGATTTTTTTCAAGAGAATTAATTTTCAACAAAAAAAAAATCACTAATTTTCAACAAAATAGTTGAAAACTATTTGGATTACGTTAGATTACCAGATTATGTACTTTGATTAGATCTGATTACCAGTTCGGATAACTGAGCTATCCAGCGGATTACCAGTTGTTTTCCCCTCGCTTCAATCTGAATCGAGAGCTGAATGTCTATTGTTAAATTTTTTTTTATTAATTGAATTTTTATAGTAGCATCAACTGTTAGGGTCATTAAAGACTGTACTATAGGATTAATTATAAATAAAAAGGAACAGAAGCCAAGATTTCTGAAAAAAGTCTCGATTCCTGCTCCGGGAATCGAACCCGCGCCAAGGCTGCAGTTTTGGAACATAAAAACAATCACGATCTTATCTGAGCCACGATGAAGCCCTTGTTAAAAAATTGTTTTAACTCTCAATTTTATTTTGATTGTTCAACGAATTTTTGAAACTCAATGAGAATTATACACTCTATATTCCTAAACAAATAAAGTTATTTTGAATAATAAAAAAATAAAGTTATTATTTCAGTCATTCAGTGTCTTATACTGCTCTTTTTCATTATCTTTCAAATTTTGCAGCGACGTTTGTTATGCCTTTTAGAAGATCCGAGCTCTGTAATTAATAGTACTTACTAGTAGAAATCGAATGGAATTTTATAGAGAATTGATGATTATCGCCTGATGGTGCTAACTTGTTTGCGTCTTGCTTGCACGACACCATAAACGACAGCTGCTAAGCTTCGACACGCGCTTCTGTGCCTTGAAGGTCCTACAGGTTGGAGACTTCCTTTTCCAAGAACGAAATATGTCTCCATGGTACCTTTTCCTTTTACGTCAATGAAGCCCCGTCTTTTGGTTTGGTAGCCTTTCGACTGTAAAAACTGGAGATTCAAGAGTATGGTAAAAATCTCAATTTTCAAAAAAGACATTTTACCCTTACAGCAACAGGATATACCCAGATATCTCATTCGATCCCATTTATCTCCCATGTTATCCGAGGGTTAATCCGTTGGATATCCCGCAAGGCGGAAATCAGGATATCCCAGAGATGTCCCCAGGATATCTATGGGACGTTTCTGAGATATTTAAA
>CAKNXH010000224.1:175762-192175 GCA_932178445.1 Andricus quercusramuli
CCCGCAAGGCGGAAATCGGGATATCTCAGAGATGTCCCCAGGATATCCAGGATATCTATCGGACGTTTCTTAGATATTTAAATGCCCCAAGTAAGACATATAAAAATTTTAATATCCTATCTGGGACAGTTGAATATCCCAGAGACGTCCCATAGATATCCTGAATATCTTGGGGATATTCCAATTTCCGCATTGCGGGATATCGCATTTGATCCCATTTATCACCCAGGTTGTCCCAGGGTTAACCCGTCGGATATCCCGCAAGGCGAACATCGGGATATCCCCAGGATATCCAAGATATATATAGGACGTTTCTGAGATATTTAAATGCCCCAAGTAGAACATATACAAATTTTAATATCCTACTTGGAACATTTGAATATCCCAGAAATGTCCTATAGATATCCTGGATATCTTGGGGATACTCAAATTCCCGCATTGCGGGATATCGCATTCAAACCCATTTATCACCCAGGTTGTCCCAGCGTTAACCCGTCGGCTATCCCGCAAGGCGAAATTGGGATACCCCTAATATTTATGGGACACTTCTGGGATATTCGAATATCCCAAGTAGAATATTAAAATTTGTATATGTCCTACTTAGTATATTGGAATATCCCAGAAGCGCCCCATAGATATCCTGGATATCTTGGGGACATGCCGATTTGCGCATTGCTTGATATTCCATTCGGTCCCATTTATCTCCCAGGTTATACTAGGAATATCCTAGGGATATCCCAGAGATGTCTCCAGGATATCCAGGATATCTATGGGACGTTTCTCAGATATTTGAATGCCCCAAGTATGGTTGTCCTGGAGAAAACCCTTCGTATATCCTGAAAAGCGGAAATTGGGATATGTGCAGGATATCTATGGGACGTTTCTGGGATATTCAAATGTCCCAAGTAGGATATTGAAATGTTTATATGTCCTACTTGGTACATTTGAATATCCTAAAAACGTCCCATAGATATGCTGGATATCTTGGGGATATCCCAATTTCCGCATTGCGGGATATCCCATTTTCTCCCATTTATCTCCCAGGTTGTCCTAGGGATAACCCGTAGAATATCCTGAAAGGCGTAAATTGGGATATCCCTAATATCTATGGGACACTTCTGGGATATTCGAATATCCCAAGTAGGATATTAAAATTTTTATATGTCCTACTTAGTATATTTGAATATCCCAGAAGCGCCCCATATATATCCTGGATATCTTGGGGACATCCCGATTTGCGCATTGCTTGATATACCATTCGGTCCCATTTATCTCCCAGGTTATTCTAAGAATAGCCCAGGGATAACCTGTCGTATATGCTGAATGGCGGAAAATGGGATATCCCCGGGAGATCTATGGGACGTTTCCAGGATATTCAAATATCCCAAGTAGGAAATATAAAAATTTTAATATCCTACTTGGGACATTTGAACATCCCAGAAACATCTCATATATATCCTGGAAATCTTGGTTATATCCCGATTTCCGCATTGCGGGATATTTCATTCGATCTCATTTAGAACTCATTCATCTCCCAGGTTATCCTAGGGATAACCCCTCGGATATCCTGAGAGGCGGAATTTGGGACATCCCCAGGATATATACGGGACGTTTCTGGGATATTCAAATATCCAAAATAGGACATACGAAAATTTTAATATTCTATTTGGGATATTCGAAAATACCAGAAACATTCTATAGATATCCTGGATATCTTGGGGATATCCTGGATATCTTGAGGATATCCCAATTTCCGCATTGCGGGATATTCGATCCCATTTATCTCCCAGGTTATCCTAAGGATATCCCAGGGATAACACGGAGGATATCCCGCGAGGCGGAAACTGGGATATCCCGGAGATGTCCCAAGGATCCCTGCTGGAAATAAAAAGATAGAGATCCTATCCTTTTGAATCATTTTGAATCTTTATGATCGAAATATATAGAGAAAATGTATCCCATTCTATCTCATTGTCAATCTAAATTCGAGTCTATCTTTTTCAATACTCTCTTTTCTATCTCTCTATCAATCTAAACTCCTGTTATCTTTTTCAATCTCCTTTTCCCTATCTCTTCTTATTCTCGATCTATCCGCGTCAATCTTTTTTTATCTTTTTGTCTATATAAATTCACGTCTTTCTTTTCCAATCTCCTTTTCTCTATCTCATCCTATCCTACTTCTATGAACGTCAATCTTTTCCTATCTCTTAATTAATCTAAACTCCCTGTATCTTTTTCAATCTCATCTTCCCTATCTCTTCTTATCCTCGATATATCCGCGTCAATATTTTTCTATCTTTTTGTCTCTATAAATTCACGTCTTTCTTTTCCAATCTCCTTTCTCTCTATCTCATCCTATCCTGCTTCCATCAACGTCAATCTTTTTCTATCTCTTAATTAATCTAAACTCCATTTATCTTTTTCAATCCCCTTTTCCCTATCTCTTCGAGGATCTATCTATCGAGGATAACCTCAATCTATCTACGTCAATCCTTTTCTTTCCTTTTGTCTCTATAAATTCACGTCTTTCTTTTCCAATCTCCTTTTCTCTATCTCATCCTATCCTGCTTTCATGAACGTCAATCTTTTTCTATCTTTTTGTCTTTATAAATGCACAGAGATAGAAAAAATTTGACTTTAATAGATACAGGATGAGATGAGACAGAGATGGATAAAGATAAACGTGAATTTAGATTGAAAAATAGATAGAAAATTATAGACATGATATAAGGAAGATGAGATTAGGAAAGATAGACGAGAATTTATATTGAATGAGAGATGGAAAAATATTGACGAGTATAGATGAAGGACAGGATAAGATAAAATAAGAGGGGGTTGAAAAAGATTGACGGAACTTTAGATTGATAGAGATATGGAAAAAGATTGACGTGGACAGATGAAGGATAGGATGAGATAGAGAAGAGGATATTGAAAGAGATAGACGTGAATTCATATCGAAAAATAGATAGAAAAAGATAGACGTTGATAGATGTGTGATACAATGAGGTAGGGAAGCGAATATTGAAAAATATAGATGGGAATGTAGATTAATTTAGGGATAGAAAAATATTGATGTGGATAGATGAAGGATAGGATGAGATAGAGAAGAGGATATTGAAAGAGATAGACGTGAATTCGTATCGAAAAATCGATAGAAAAAGATAAACATTGATAGATGTATGATAGAATGAGATAGGGAAGAGTAGATTGAAAAAGATAGATGGAAATTTACATTAATTCGGAGATAGAAAAATATTGACGTGCATAGATAAAGAATAGGATGAGATAGAGAGGAGGGTATTGAAAAAGATAGACGTGAATTCAGATTGAAAAATAGATAGAAAGATAGATAGATACTGGATAGATCGAGGATAAGAAGAGATAGGGGAGAGGAGATTGAAAAAGATAACGGAAGTTTAGATTGACTGAGAGATAGGAAAAGTTTGACGTTGATAGAAGCAGGATAGGATGAGATAGAGAAAAGTAGATTGAAAAAGGAAGACGTGAATTTATATAGACAAAAAGTTGGAATGGATTGACATCGATAGAAGCAGGATAGGATGAAATAGGGAAAAGGAGATTGGAAATAAAAGACGTGAATTTATATAGACAAGAAGACAGAAAAAGATTGACGCGGATAGATCGAGGATAAAAAGAGATAGGGAAAAGGAGATTGAAAAAGATAAAGGGAGTTTAGATTGATTGAGAGATACAAAAATATTGACGTTGATAGAAGCAGGATAGGATGAGATAGAGAAAAGGAGATTGGAAAAGTTTAGATTTAGTTTTTAGTTTAGTAAAGATTGAGGAAAAAAGTTTAGATTGATAGAAAGCTAGAATCTATTTCTATCATAAACATTCGAAATTATTCAAAAAGATAGGATCTATATCTTTTTAATTCCAGCAGGGTACGCTAGATGGCTGAGGGTAAACCAACAAGTAAAATCAGTCTTCAGGCCTATAAAAAGAGGCCTAGCAAACTGTTTTCTTCCAAGTTCATCACAGTTATCGACTGTGAGATAGAGAAATTAATTTTAATTATCTAGGTGTATAAGCATGGACGCCACGTTATCTTTCTGATACGTGGTAAAAGTCAAATAAATTTTTCAATGCATTTCTTAACTTGTCGATTGACTCCCCAATTTTGAGGGATAGGAAAAGATAAGAGTCCTCGGTCACGAAGGATACATGAAGAGATTAAAAAAGATTGAAATTAGTAATAGATAGATAGACTAAGGGACAGATAAAGATAAGAGTCTTCGGCCACGAAGGATAGAGAAAGAGATTGAAAAAGATTAAAATTCGTAATAAAAAGATAGACTAAGGGATAGAAAAAGATAAGTCGTCGGTCACGAAGGATAAAGAAAGTGATTGAAAAATATTAAAATTCGTAATAGATGGATAGACTAAGGGATAGAAAAAGATAAGAGGCCTCGGTCACGAAGGATAGAGAAAGAGATTAAAAAAGATTGGAATTCGTAATAGATAGATAGACTAATGGATCGATAAAGATAAGAGTCCTTCGTGACGTAGGATAGAGAAAAAGATAGAAAGTTATTGGGATTAGGGATAAGAAAAGATAGCGTTTTAGGGATGCAAAGTGACCCATTGAGAGAGATAGAATACTTCTATCTTTTCCTATCCCAAAATTTCTATCTTTTTCAATCTTTCTACTTCCAGCAGGGATAACCAGTGTATTATTGTGCCGTTTCTGGGATACTAAAATGCCCCAAGTAGGATATATAAAAATTTGAATATCCTACTTGGGACATTTGCATGTCCCAGAAATGTCCCATAGATATTCTAGATATCTTGGAGATATTCCAATTTCCGCCATTTAGGATATCGGACGGGTTATCCCTGGGATATCTCTGGGTCAACCTGGAAGATAAATGGGATCGAATGGGATATCCCGGTATATCCTATTGCTGTGAGGGTATCGAAGGGTTAATCAATCCTGCAATCTGGTGCACCCACTGAAAATATGCGGCCGCATTTTCGGGTGTGTACAAGAAACAGCATCTTTTTTTATTTAAAAAATTATAAATCGCTTACAAAATTTGCGTTGGCAAGTTTACTACGTATTTCAACATCCGAAAATGAGGGCGCAAACGCGGCCGCAGATTTTTTTCAGTAGGGGCAATCTCATACAATCCTTTACAATCCCATCCAATCTATCATAATTTTCCTACAATGAACTTCTTATCAATTTTTCTCGATTCTAGAAAAATCATTATAGAAAGTCATTATAAGAAAATCAGTACAGAAATAAAAAATATAAAAATATTGAAAGTGTTGATACAAAATATAGAACGAATTCCAGAGGAATTCCAGAGATTTTCCATGGATTTTCAACAATTTCGTCAGATTTCATAAAGATTTCATGAAATTTTAAGGATTGCCGAAGCTATCAGGAGGATTTAAAGGGTTGCAAAGGATTTCAACAAATATTTTCATACAAAATATTTTATTAGTTGAAAAAATATTTCCACGAATTTCAAGGAATTTCAAAAAATTTTGAGGGAGCTTAGAGGATTGTAAACATTTCCAACCATTTCCGGGAACTTTAAGGAATTCCAAAGGATTCCAAGAAATTAAAAAAATACATAATAAGGGATTTCAAAAATCTTGTAGTATTTCCAAAGATTTCAAGATCTTCCTGGTAAACTTTGAAAACTAAGTTAAATTCAACTTGAAGCTATTCATGGCGATTTTAAAGATTTCATTCCAGAGAATTTCCATAGAGTTCAAGCGATTTCGTGAAATTTCCAACAAATTTCACAGTATTAAAAAAATTTCCGATCATATCAGGTGGTTTAAGAGATTACAGAGGATTTCAACCAATTTCGAGGGACTTCTACGGATTTGAAAACTTCAAGCGTTTTCCAAATATTCCAACTAATTAAACATATTTCCTGGGATTATAAGAAATTCCAAAGGATTTTAAGAGAGTTCGAAAATATTAAGGGATTTCAAAGAATATTGTAGGATTTCCAAAGATTTCAAGTGAACTTTGGAAAATAAACGAAATTAAATGAAATTTTAAAAGATTCCTAGCGATTCCCAAGATTTCAAGAGATTTTTAGGTATTTCAAGGAATCGCATAAGATTCAAGGATTTTAAATTCTTTCATTTTTATGATATACAATTAAAGATTCATTAAATTGGAATGTTTATAGTTTAAAATTATGTAATTTTAAACGTTTTTTGTACCATGCAGTTCAAATCAGAAGATTTACAATGGAAAATTCTTCAATTTTTAAGATTCGCAATTGGAAACTTTTCAATATTTAATTATGCAATTTCGAATGCTATTTTTGAAATAGTTCAATTTTGAAGATTTAAAATTAAAATCCTTCAATTTTAATAAAAATTCTTAAAACTGGATGATTTTTAAGATCAAAAGTGAAGAGTTTTCAATGCCGAATTTTCCAAATTGAGAAAATTTCAAATATAAATCACCAGAATTACAGAATTTTTGATTGTGAAAATTAGAACGTGCATTATTTTTAATTGTACATTTTCAAAAGTAAAAACTATTCAGTTTAAAAAATGAACCATTGAAAGTTCTGAAATTTTGAAAGTTTCTTTCGACAAGTTCAATTTTGAAGATTTACAATTGAAGATTTATTAACCTGGAATTTTCATAGTTTGAAATGATGTAATTTGGAACGTTTTTTTGCAAAATGTAGTTCAATTTTGAAAATTTTCAATGGAAAATTCTTCATATATATATATATATATATATATATATATATATATTATACCATTAGGCCATTTCCTTTTCGGTTAAAGATGTATAAATTAAAAATCTCACATTTTTATAATTTTGAAGATCAAAAGTCAACAGTATTCATTTTTAAATCTATCAAATTAAAGTAATTTGAAATGTAAATCATCGAAATTACAGAAATTTTAACTGCAAACCCCAAAACTTGCATAATTATTAATTGTAAATTTTCAAAGTTAAAAAACACTTCATTCTTAATGATTTGCTATTCAGAGTTTTACAATTTTGAAGTTAGAATTGAAAATTCTTGAATGTTAAAAATATGGAAATGAAAATTATTCGATTCTGAAGATTTAAATTTTAAAGGTTTATGTAATCTTAAACTTCTGTTTAGATTATTTGAACTAAGAAGATTTACAATTGAAAATTCTTCAATTTTAACGATTTGATATTCAAAATTCTCCCATTTTTAAGATTTAAAATTGAAGATTTATTAATCTAGAATTTTGATATAGTTTAAAATG
This sequence comes from Andricus quercusramuli, assembly GCA_932178445.1. Taxonomy (NCBI): domain Eukaryota; kingdom Metazoa; phylum Arthropoda; class Insecta; order Hymenoptera; family Cynipidae; genus Andricus; species Andricus quercusramuli. The sequence goes on from CAKNXH010000224.1 coordinate 183,017, forward strand.
ATTTAATTTTAAACATTTTCTTTGGAATATGTAGTTCAATTTTTTCCAGTTTTTAAGATGAAAAATTTAATATTCTTCAATTTTAATGATTTACAATTTAAAATTCTTTTATTTTTGACAATTAGAAATTCTTTAATGTTGAATATGTATATATCAAAATCCTCTAGTTTGAATCTGAAGATCAGATGTCAATAGAATTTAATTCCTAATCTTCCAAATTAAAGTATTTTCAAATGTAAATCATCAAATCAAAAATACAGAACTTTCAATTGTAAAATTTAAAACATGCATAATTATTAATTTATTGTAAGTTAAAAAATTTGAAATCACTTTAATTTCACAGATTTAAAATTCAAGATTCTACAATTTTCAAGTAAGAATGGAAAATTCTTGAATTTTGAAAGTATTGAATTGAAAATTATCCAATTTTGAAGATTTATGTTTGAAAGGAATGTAATTTCGAACGTTTTTGTAGAATATTTCAATTGTGAAGATTTACAATTAAAAATTCTTCAATTTCAACGACCGAATTGGTGGCGCTGTCGTAGTTACCCAATATGCGTATTGTTTTAATTATTTCTAGCATTTTCCCTCTAATACCCATCCTGCTAAGTTTACAAACAAGAAGATCTCTATCAACCGTGTCGAATGCCTTATTGAAGTCTATGAACGCAACATACAACTTGCCCCTTTTATTTTTTAACTTATTATTAATTAATGTGTATGGCACAAAGATATGACCTCTAGTTGACCTCTTCTTTCTAAAGCCTGCCTGTGTCTCTTTACATAAACCATGTCTTCCCAACCATACCCTCATTCTCTTGTCCATTACTGATGCTAAAATTGTGTACCCTACATCTAATAATGAAACCCCTCTGTAATTCCCAGTGTCCTCCTCATCCTCCTCAATTTGATGAAATTCCTCCCCCCAAACTGATGGAACTCCTTTGATAAACTCTACTATTATTCCATCTTATCCTGGAGCCTTATTGCCGCTTTTCATTTTCTTCATACTTTTGACTATCTCCTCTAATGTTATTTCGTTATTCAGCACATCCTGTGCAGTTTCTCTAGCTTTTTCAGTATCAGGCTGTGATTTTTCTAGATTTTCCTGCTCGCTTTCCCTTGCATTTTCCTGGTTGTCCCCGCCCAGATTTTGGTTATTTCTATTCGACCCTCTATCTACTTCTAACAGGTTTTCAAAGTAGGGTTTCCACTTCTCTTTTCCTATCCCTGCACATATTTTCTTTTCTCCTATGCCTAAATCCTCTTATAGCTTTCCAGAAGCTACCCATATCCCTACATTTTTTTACATTCTCTAAGAGCGCTTCCCTTTTCTCTTTTTTAATCATTCTAACTCACACCTTTTTCCTCTGGCTATCATACTCTTTGCCAAACTCCTTTTCTCTCCCCTTATTTCTTAATTTGTTACTTTTCCCAACTTTAATAGTCATTCCTGCTATTTTCGCCCATTCCCAGATGCATGCTTTAAACCTGTCCCACCTTTCCTGCAACCCTTCCACCTTATCTATGTACTTCTTCCCATAGTTTTCCCATTTTATTTTCATATTTACTTTCTTTCTCCGGATGCCATACGAGCTTTTTCGTTTCATCCCACTCCAAGACGTCTGGATGTTCTACTCGTTTTTCCCTTCCCTTTAAATTCATGCTAAAAGTTACTGGAAGATGGTCCGATTCTATTCTCACCTCTACTTTGACTTTTTTTACCGGACACCCCCCCCCCCTTCCATGTAAATTACGTAGTCTAAAACTGTTGAATATATACGCCTATGTCCATTATGTGTCATGTATACGCATGATGAGTAGCCACTGGCCGCACTGGGGCCATTTTTGGTTTTAGTCTCTCGAGAACCACCAAGCCGCTCATATTACTAAATAATAAATATCGGTAATAGCAATCGGGTTATATTTCTTGTACCGTCCAAGTCTCTACAAATCCTACATGTTATAAGCCCAGAAGATCGCGTTTAGGTCGAAAGTAAAATAGCCGGTGAAAATCGTGTCGGAAGTGAGTTTAGATCGAGGGGAAGCGTGATCTCTAAACATTTTGTGAAATGAGTTCCATGCACTCGGCGCGTATCGAGGCCTTAGGAAAAGATAACTTCGATACGTGAAAACTCCAAGTAAGGGCACTGCTGGTGAAAAACGACTCAAAATTAGTTTTAGCAATCAATCCGTCTGAACCTAAACAAATTAAATGGTGTGAGACCACGCATGCTGTGTGGCAGAAGCTGCACACAATTTATCAGTCTACAGGGCCAGCTCGAAAAGCTACCCTTTTGAATTAACTGATGCTGCACAAAATGGCGAAACGAGGGGATGTCCTAGAGCACATTGGAAAGTTCTTCGATGCCATAGACAAGCTTCAAGAGATGGAAGTGAACATGAACGAGGATTTATTAACAATAATGTTGTTATACAGTCTTCCTCCAAGTTTTGGGAACTTTCGATGTGCAACTAAGAAACGCGATGATCTACCGAAACTCAAATCCCTGAAAATAAAGATCACTGAGGAAAGTGACGCCAGAAAACCGTCGCAGCGGCAAAGTGCATCGTAAGCCATGTTGGCATACGGCGGTCACTAGCTATATGGCAAGCCTTTTCATTTCAAGTGTCATTAGTGTAAAAAGTTAGGTCACAAGGCTGTCGATTGTGAAGCAAAAATTCACAAGTCGTCAGAAAGGGCGAACAAAGTAGAAGAAATGGGTTTTCTCATAACTACACCTTCAGAATTAGCGCTGAAAACGGAAGCAACCCAACCAGGAACGAAATGGTGCCTTGATAGCAGTTGCACCGCGGTTGCACCACGAAAAGTTCGCGTACAGTGAAAAGTGTGCGAGTGATAAGTTGAATTTAAAATTACCGACAACGGTTATGAAGTGACTTTTAGAAAGAATTCAGCCATCATTAGTCGCGAAAACGGATCGGAAAAACTGTTCGCGGATAGAATTGACGGTTTATATTATTTTCACGTATCGTCGAAACTCGCAAGTATTGTGTCTGAAAGTGATAATTCTCGAAAATTGGAATTATGGCACCGAAGGCTAGGGCATCTTAACGAAAAAGATGTTAAGAATTCAATGAAAGCTCAAGGAATTAAATTTAGTGAAAACGAAAAACTCGGAATATGTGAAACGTGTGTAATAGGGAAGCTTACGCAAAAGCCTTTTCCGAAGATCTATCCACAAAATACGGAGTTACTTGATTTGGTGCACACGGACTTGTGCGGACCAATGCGCACGGAGTCCAAAGGTAAAGCAAAATATTTCCTCCACGTTCGTTGATGATGCCACTCGGTGGTGTGTAGTGAAATTCCTTAAGAGTAAAGATGAGCTTTCAGAAACCTTCAAGAACTACCGAGCGATGGTAGAAAATCAGACCAGAAGAAAAATAAAATGCCTGCAGTCTGATAACGGCACGGAGTATCGAAACCGCGAATTGGATCAACATCTTGAAAAATGTGGTATGACGAGAAGATTCACGGTTCCATATACTCCACAACAAAATGGTGTGGCTGAACGGGAGAACCGTACACTAGTGGAGATAGCGAGATGTCTCTTAATTGATTCAAACTTGTCACCATCATTTTGGGCAGAAGCCGTATCAACTGCGAACCACGTCATTCTAGTAGTCTGAACGGAAGTACACCATTCGAAAAATGGAGTGGAGTACGTCCCAATCTGTCTTATTTAAAAACTTTTGGATGCAAAGGATTCGTCTTGGATAAATCACATGGAAAAGGAAAATTACAAGCTCGTGCACGTAAGTGTGTTTTTCTAGGTAACTCTAATGAACCCAAAGGTTACAGAGTCTGGCTGACCGATGAAAGTAAGGTTGAGATTACAAGAGACATTGAGCTTGTGAATGCATTTTTTCCAAAGCAGAAATATGAAGAATTTATTTCTGCAAAAAGTTTGCAGAAGAAACAGTGCAATAATCCTGCTGAAGAGAAAAGTTAGGTAGAAATAGAATTTACTCCAACAGAGTGCAGAGATGACAATGAAATTCGTCATCAAGATAACGATGATTATGACAGTGATGAAGAGTTCCGTGGATTTGAGCAGAACATCTGAGAAGTAGCTGTCCCTGATAACCGTAACCGAGATGATCAAGAAGAAAGAAGAAGGTCTGGAAGGCCACAGATTATTAGAACGGTAAAACCTGGTAGGCCGAACAAGAAGCACATGACGTTTCACGCTGGACTACCATTTGAAGAACATCTGGAGTGTGCCAACATCCCAGAGATTTCAGCCACTAGCTGGAAACAAAGCTGAAGACTGGAAACATGCAATTCAAGAAGAATTTGAAACTTTGATCAAAAATCAGACCTGGTATTTGGTTGATCGTCCAGAGAACCGGAGTATAATCGGATGCAGAATTGTACTCAGAAGTAAGTGCAATGCAGAAGGAATCCTGGAGAGAAGAAAAGCACGATTAGTGGCGAAAAGTTATTCGCAACGTCGAGGAATTGATTTCAACGAAACGTTCGCTCCGATGGTTCGACTTGGAACAGTCAAGTTGTGAATGGCTCTTGCTATTGAAAATAATCTTATTGCTCATCAATTAGACGTGACAACAGCCTTCGTAAATGGGGACATCGAAAAAGACATTCTCATGGAGGTTTCCAGACTTGTTAGAAGAGATGCTGCCTGGAATAGTCATCAAGGAAAAGTTACTGACAAAAAGGTTCAACCTGGAGGCAGCTGCTTCGAAAATGTTGAAGAAGATCCAAGAAGGAAACAAGGTATGTATCATAAAAAAGGCTCTTTATGGTTAGAAACAGGCTGGGTGACAGTGGTATAAGAAACTCGACAAGGAACTGCGAAGCTTTAGATTGAACCCATTAAATGCAGAATAGAAGTCTGTGTCTACATTGGAAAATGTGAATCCGATGTGTTGATTGTAGCAGTTTAAGTTGACGACATTCTGTTGATGTCGAGTAATATTAACTGGCTGTCTAACTTCAAGCGATCGTTTAAAGGACGATTTGACGTAAAGGACCTGGGAAAAGTCAAATACTGTCTGGGGATGGAATTTCATCAAGGAGATGAGTTTTTGCAAATCTCTCAAAGTGAGTACATTGAAGATATCCTGAAGAAGTTTGGGATGGAAAACTCGAAACCAGCAGTAACACCATTGGATCTATCGACAAAGTTAAGAAAATCTGAAACATCAACTGAGGAGAATGAAGTTAACCCTTTTAGAGAGTTCATAGGGAGTCTAATGTACTTAGATGTTGGAACGAGACCGGAAATAGCCTTTGCAGTGAATTATTTGAGTTAATTCAATAATTCAAATGGAAGAGAACACTGGATCGCAGTTAAAAGGATCCTTCGATAGCTTCGTGGAACTTCGAGACTGGGTTTGAAGTACGAGAAAGTTTCAAAAGAACTTGGAGGTTTCGTGGACTCCGATTGGGCAGGGTGCCTGGAATACCGAAGATCCTATACTGGATTTGTTTTTGTACTGGCAAATGGTGCAGTAACCTGGGAAGCCAAGAAGCAACGTACGGTAGCGCTGTCAAGTAAGGAAAAAGAATATATGGGTTTAGCGGAGGCTACGAAGGAAGCAACTTATGTGCTAAGCTTTTTGAAAGAAGTTGAATTGGGAAAACAGACCGTCATCCCAATTTACAATCACAACCAAGGAGCACAGAAGCTTGCTAAAATTCCAGATGGAAAACAACAGATGTAGCCTGAGTCCAATCTGCTTCTAAAGTTTTTCCACAAACGCTCCTCCAGCCACGTTTCTTGGAATATGACAAGATCGTATCTACTCCAAAAGTCCGAGGTCTTCACGATGTTGCTGCTTCCAGCTATATTCCATTTCAGTGCATTGAATTCCATGTTGCACACGCACCGAAATGTTTCTATCCTTCTTTCTTTCCAAAAATCCAGTTTTTCCTTCTTACTCTTTTCTCCATTTCAAATTTCAACTCCCCCTTTTTTACCCACTCCGGTTTCATTATTCTGATTTCTTTTTCTTGCACTCTAATGAAACCTCTCAGGCTGTCCTCCCCGTCGGACTCCTCTACGTTATTATTGTGTGCCTCAGTTAAGCTCTTCTCTGCCACTTGGTGGTAACCTGCTTGGACCATATTTGGCACGTTTTGTACTAGGTGATATCTAGCCTCCAGGTTCCCTATTTCTTCTTTGAGCTGCGCATTCTCTTTCTGCAAGCCGCTTTCCCTTTCCCTCGATCTTACCAGAGCTGTCAACGTCGCACTGAGTTTCTTTCTTCATTTTCTACTTTTTCTTTTTCAAGTGCCTTCAACTTCCCTTCCGTATCTGTAATTACAAAAACTTTAGAAACTTTAGAAAGATTAGAAAGCTCGAGCTGACCTTTCGTTCCCAAAACTCATTTAGCACTTTTGTAACTCTCCTAACAAATGTGTCCTCAGTCTTAGCTTGAACTCCCCCTCTGTGGACCAATCTTTCAAAATTTTCAAAGCTTTTTCAATCTTATTTTCGAGATGTCACTTATTCGATGTTGAGTTTCCCTTCCCGAATTCGGTTCAAAACTGAATTTACCATAAGTCTTTCGTTATCCGCCACGGCCACACTATTCTCTCTTATTTGCGATTCTAACTTTTCATCACCAGTTGGCCCACTTTTTGCCCTGTTCAGAAACACTTTAAGAACTTTAGCACTCTTGATGTTTGACGATATCTCTTTCTCAATTTTTGTCGGCCTTCTCTCTTTCTCTCCGCATGCCCGCCAGAGTCTTGTACTTCTCTCACATTGTCGCCACCTACTAACGCTTCCTGTAGTTTTCCCGCTTTACTGATGTTATCGGACATAAGCTCACTTCTTGGTCGAAAATTTGGTCAAGGATTTTCCCGTTTTAACTCCAACCGAAACTGTAGATAACACCCGTGCATGAAACACTCTCCTCAAATCACCGGTTTCTATTCTTTTTAACCGAATCCGTACACTTTAGCCGTAAATATCGTCTACTTGTTTCGCCCGTTATCGTGAAACATATTTCCCGAGCTGCGCCCTCTAGCAGAATCCTATTTATTGGTACAATTTTGAATGTTTTTTTGTAGTTTATTTTCGAAGATTTAAAATTGAAGTGATTCAATTTAATAGATTTTCAATTGAAAAATCTTCAGTTGTGAGCAATGAAAATGACAGCGTTGATTAATTGTCTTGGACAGCATGAGTAACTAAATTGTATTTAATAAGACATGGCTAAAAATATTTTTAAAAATTGCGTAACCCAACTGAAAATTCCTGTACAGGAACCTCAGAGGATCCTGGACATGTCCCTGGACACGAACCTGCATACGAACCTGTAGAGGTAATCTTGGCGGTTCCTGCACAGGAATTTGGCGAAGGAAACTGCACATGAACCTGTATACAAGCTGACCTTTGTATGATCCTGTACAGGTTCCTTCACAAAGTGATTTGAGTCGCGGGTTCATATACAGGAACTTGTTCAGGATTCTATACGTGAACCTGCATAGGAACTAATCCGCGAGGATTCGCTAGTGGCTTGGCTCTCTCGATAGTATGTTGGATATTCAAGGGAATAAAAGGAACGCAACTTTATAGCTGTAAGCGACATGAATGTTGACGACGGTTCCTGTACATGTACAGGAACTTACTTGAACAGGAACAAGCGCCTCAATTTACTTCGGAAAGGAACCGGTACAGAGACCTATACTCGCTCATTCAAACGTTCCCTTGTCAATGCAGGTTCCATGGCAGGATCATGTACAGTTTCATTCACCAAATTCATGCACAGGAACCCCCAAGATTACCTGTGCAGGTTCGTGTGCAGGAACATGTCCAGGATCCTCCGAGGTTCCTGTACAGGAATTTTCAGCTAGGATAATAAGCGGGATTATACCATTTTTCTACGACTTGTTACATGGAAAAAGGGAGGGGTACAAGTTGGCAAAAATTGTGTTAGATGATTTATGGGTAGCCCCTTATCTCACCCTGGCAATATCCCGTGGTACTTGAATTTTTCCCATCTCTCCCGTAGAGTCCATACGAGAAGCTTCATTGACAGTATTTCCCCAGATATCGTACACTGGTTTCCTAGCACCAATAACTCCTCCAACTAAGGGGCCACAACTGATTCCAACCCTTAAGTCGAAATTATTGAAAGAATGAACATTCACGTCATCCAGACGACTTCTCATAGCCACTGCATAATCCACCAATCGACAGAGATGTTCCATATCGTCCATGCTTTTATCCTAAATTTTAATAAAAATAAAAAATAAACATTTTACCACAAATTGAAAGTATGTAAACAACATAAGTCAAACTGTCAAGGAGGAAACAACTCCTAAAAATGTGATCCAGCGGAGGTAAATTACTTCGGATTATATCGAATTACCTTGCCTGATTACTCCGTCCAAACTAGACTCACGCGAATGTTCAACCAAAAGGAATTAATTTTTTAACATACAAAAAGGATGAATTTTCAACCAAAAATTAATTTTGTGCTGAGAAAGACGAATTTTCAACGACGAAGCAGTTGCATTTTCAACTAAAAAAATGAACTTTCCACAAAAAATGGAACAGTTGAATTTTCAAATAAAAAATTAATTTTCAGTTTAAAAACATATTTTTCCACAAATCAGTTAAATTTTATTTCAAGGAAATGAATTTGTAACTGAAATAGTTCAATTTTGAATGAAACAATAAATTCTAAAAAAAAATATGATTTTTCAACAAAATAGGTACATTTACAACTAAAGAAATGAATTTTGAACTAAAATGAAGTATCTTCAACCAAAAAATGACTTTTTAACAAAATTGTTGAATTTTCTACAAAGGAGATTAAATTTTTAATCGAGAGAGATCAATTCTCAGCGTAAAATCAATAAAAACAAATCAATCTCAATCAAAACTGATTTTAATTTTAAATAAAAAAATGTAAAGTAACATTTTCAATTGAACAAATTCATGTTCTACCAAAAAAAAAACTTTCAACGAATATTTAAATTTTCAACCAAAGAGATGAATGTTCAACTAAAATTATGCATCTCTAACTAAAAAATGAATTTTCAACCAGTTAGTCTTTCAATCAAGAAAATCAATGAATTTCCAACTTAAATTATGAATCTTTGACCAAAAAATGAATTTTCAAATTAAGTAGTTGGTCTTTTAATCAAGAAGA
>CAKNXH010000224.1:211182-259309 GCA_932178445.1 Andricus quercusramuli
CAGTGGAATACAGTGTAAACTAGTTATCTGGTTTTTCTTTGGATAATCATTAACGAAGGTTCATTAACGAAGAATTATTTCTGTATATATACAGAAATATTTCTGGAAGAAAAATAAGGTTTTATATTTCTCTTACCTTCGTTAATGATTAATTATCCAAAGAAAAACCAGATAACTAGTTTACACTGTATTCCACTGACATCTCGCACATGAATAATAAAATTGACAATAACTAGAAACAGTGACATTCGGAAAGAGCCTGATGTTTATCAGCTGCGGCCATTAGCGAACTTGCGAATCATAGGTTTAAGCTCCCCAACCATTCGGGCGCGCACCCCACCAGTTCCGCCGCTGCTGCTTCAGGTGAGCACCCCAATGGTTGGGATGCTCGCAAGACTCGTCGGTGCGAGCGCACCAATCCTTCGTGTGAAACAGAAAAAAAGAGAAACCACCCCAACTATTGGGGTGTAAACCCGAACCACTGGGGAATTCTTCGCTCAGTGTAAAGAAACCCCCTGATTTTTTTCATTTTTTTCAAAATCCCTGACTTTTCCCTGATTTCCAGGTTTTCCCTGACCTGCGGCTACCTTGATCAAATACATATTCAAAAACAATTCTGTGAATATTTTTTAAAAATATTTACAAATAAGTATGTACTAAATTCAACTCATTTGAAGAAAATTATTATTATATACTTTGAATTTAAATGTAGTCGATGCGTTTTGCAAAATGAAAAATTAGCAGTATATTTTTAGTGCAAACAAATTATTTAAAAAAATGATTATTAAATTTTAGTTGTGAGACTTTACAGCATGTATCTTGTAGATCGTAAATTTGGTCGTACAATTTAATTAATAAGTTGTAAAAATGGAAAAATCTTTACCAGAGAATAATTGTTTTGAATCGATTACAATTATTTTATTCTAAACGAAATATCCTAGATATGATGCGAAGTTCATTGAATTAATGACGAGTAAAGAATTAATTTTTAAAGTCATAAATAAAATAATAAATTACCCAGGAACTCCTCCACTTTCGAGGTGATTTGCAAGTGTAACATCATAAGACCAGACATCGAACTGCCATTTTCTAAGACCCAATACTCCACAAAGAACTGATCCACTGTGAATTCCAATCCGCATATTTAAATCTACCTATTAAAAAATTGACACAAATATTCGAATTTATTAATACTTCAAATTTTTAATTAACTTTCTCTTTCTTCCAGCAAATTAGATGCAAATTATATTACTTATAGATATATTAATTGAAAATTAAAATTTTGATAGGATTGCTACAAAATCCCAAGTTCGATTTTCTCTGACCGTTCAGAATTAAAAAAAAAAAAAGAAATCTTAACCAAAAAGTTGAAATTTCAAACCCAAAAAAATTAATTTTCTACTAAAAAAGACAAATTTTCAACAAACTATATGAATTTTCAATTGAAAAAGATAAATTTCCAGTCAAAAATAGTTGATTTTTCACCTAAAACGTCTAAAACAAATAAATGTTTAACATAAAATAGAATAGTTAAATTTCCAGTGAAGAAATTCCTTCTTAACCAAATAAAATAAATTTCTATGCCATAGTTAAATTTTAATCTCAACCAACGCATTTTCAACCATAAAGATTAAAATTCTACCAACAAATATAAATTTTTGACGAAAAATTGAATGGTTAAATTTTCAGTCAGAGAAATCAATTTTCAATCAAAAAAACTAATTTTCAACTCAAGAAATGAATTTTCAAACTAATAATCAAATTTTCAACCAAGGAAATGAATTTTCAACCAAAAAGATTAAGTAACTTACCAAGAAGATTAATATTCTAACACAAAATACGAATTTGCAACCAAATATTTAAATTTTATCTGAAGAAGATGTATTTCCAACCAAACATAAAATAGTTCAATTTTCAGTTGAAAAATTAATTTTCTACCAAAAAACATGATTTTTAACAACAAAATTAAATTTAGAATTAAAAAAAAACAACGGTTTTCAACTAAAATGATAAATCATCAACCAAAGAAATAACTTTTAAACAAAGTAGTTCAACTTTCAATTAAGTAGTTTGACCTTCAACCAGGCAGTTGAATTGTGAACCAATAAAGATTTCTAAACGAAAAATTTAATACTGGATACTTCAACCAAAAAATATTTTTATTTTAAATGAAAAAGAGTTGAATTCAGCCAAGAAAGGCGAATTTTTCCACAAAAAAGTTGAAGCCTCAACCAAAATATATTAATTTTCAACCAAAAAGTTGTGATTTTTAACTAAAGAAGATGCAATTTAAAAAAAAATATAAATTGGCAACTAATAAAGATTGTTCAGTTATGAAAAAAAAATTATTTGTTACAAAAGAGTTTAACTTGCAACTAAGTATTTTCAGCCAAGTATTTTCAACCAAGTATTATGGTTGAATTTTCAACGAAATAATTAAATTTCCAACTAAAAGAGATAAATTCTAAGCTAAAAATATAATTTTAAACTTTTCAATAAATAAATTTTTCAATAAAAAATAATAAACTTTCAACCAAAAAAGATAACTTTTCTAAAAAAGACGAATTTGCAAGCAAATAGATGAATATTCAACTGAAAAGAAGATACATTTTCAAGCAAACACGGAATAGTAAAATTTCAGTTGAAGAAATTAATTTTCAATCAAAACACATAATTTTCAACAAAATAGTGAGACTTTTTAACAAAAAAGGTTTTTTCATTAAAATGATGAATTATAAACCAATGAAATGAATTTTCAACAAAAAAGGTCCACTTTCGGTTTCAACCAAAAAAGTTGAATCTAAACAAAAAAGGTTGATATTTTAACCAAAAAATACGAATTTTCAAGAAAATAGTTGAATCCTAAACCAAAACAGAATAATTAATAACCAAATAGTTGTAGTTCTCGACAAAAAAGATGCAATTTCTACCAAAACAAAAGAATGTTCAACCTAAAAAGACAAATTTTTAACAAAACAGTTGAATTTTCAACAAAAAATTATGACTTTTTAACAAAATCAGGCCTCGGACTTCCTTCAGAGCTCAAAAATAGTGTCACACCACGAAGGAATAGTAAGCAGTAGTATCACCCTATGTGTTCGGTGAGCAGAGGTGGGACAAGTGACGTCCAATAATTCATCAATGCTAGCTACGAATGAAAACTCGTATGCTCCCCCGTGCACATGCGCAGAGCTGTTTTCGCAGTCACATGCTATACCCACTCAATATGTTACCTTTTGACATCTCGATGCACATGGAGGATATGTTCGTTTGTTTATGTTCGTTCAATACACAAGTTCGAAACTTCAAACGCGTGTTGACATCGTTGGCATGGCAACCGCCAGTGCGCATGTGAACGGGGCAGCATAAGAGTTTTCATTCGTAGCTAGCATTAACGAATTATTGGACGTCGCTCGTCCCACTCCCCACTTACAGCGATACTACTCCTTACTATTCCTTCGTGTGTCACACATTTGAAAAAATAGTCTAAGAATAGCGTCATAAGATTTTTCAAGTGTTAGCAATAGAAAATTAACTTCATTTTTTAAGAAAAATTTCCATTTTTCTTATCTAATATTTTTAAATTATCAAAGAAATTTTAATTTTAATTATATTTATTACAAGCTTCACAATCTACCTATTTTTCCCTATTCCCCTCTTTTTCTCGTTTTTCCAGTTAAATGCGAACTGAATTAATATAATCTAGCAAATTCAACTGATTGGTTTAAAATTAACTTTTTTGTTGAAAATTCATATTCTGGGGTTAAAAATTCTACTGTTTTGTAGAAAATTCGTCTTTTTGGCTTGAAAATTAAAAGATTTGTAGAAAATTGAACTATTTGGTATAAAATCAAACTATTTTTTAGAAAATTAATTTTTTACTGGAAATTAGTTATCTTAAATGAAAATTTAGCTATTCCATTTTTGTTTAAAAATTGACGTTTTTTTAGTTTAAAAATTCAACTATTTAGTTAAAGATTTTTAGAAGCGAAACAATATAAACTAAAAATTATTCAAATAAAATTTGGACCAGCATCACATCCATAGTTCAAACTATTTAGTTGAAAATTTATGTAATTTGTTGAAAATTCAAATTTTGTATTAGAAAATTAATCTTCTTGGTTAAAAATTCAACTATTTGGTAACAAATTTATGAATTTTGTTGAGAATTCGTCTTTTTTCGAAGAACATGAATCTTCTGTGTTGAAAATACATTTTTTTTCTAAATGTAAGTATTTTGTTGAAAATTCAACTGTTTTGTAGAAAGCTCATTTCTTTGTTAAAAGTTAATCTGTTTTGTTGTTTAACAAATCGACTATTGCATTTTTGGTTGTATTATTTTAGCCAATTAGCGAAGAAGTTCAAACATAATTTTTCATCGAAAAGTGAAGAAATAGTGGCTTTAGCAGACAATTGTTAGAAAATAGTGTCTTTAATGTCATTTTTTCGAAATAGTAGCAAAATAGTGTCTGAAAAATTGATGAATTTTCAACAAAATAATAAAATTAACTTGAACTTCAGTTTATCGAAAATTCACTGACTCTTTCAGGGTTTCCCTGACATTCCCTGACATTCCCTGACTTTCCCTAAATTTCTGAAATCCTCTGACCTGTAGCAACCCTGTCATGAATGGAAATATTTGTTATCACCTAAAAGTTGCAAATTGAATAATAATGAAATACCTTCGTCGTATATCTGACATCTCGAATTGCTTTTATCATATGCAATCCCATTTCGACACAACAATGAGCATGATCACTCCTTGCAGTTGGCAAACCAGATACACAATAATAACAATCTCCCAGGAGTTTTATACGCAAGCAATGATTTTCAGCTGATAATTTGTCGAAACGAGCAAATAAATCATTTAGGACTTTGACTAATTCCTGAGCACTGCAATGACTCGCCAAAGCTAAAAAAATATTGATGAATATAAAAAAAAAATACTGGACCAAATCCAATTTAAATCAGGACAATATATTTTGTTTCATAGAGGAAATTAGCCAATATGTATTTTTCCGATTAGTAAAAAATAATTTTTTTCTACGAAGTTATGTGTATTTTAATTGTGTGTTTTGTTTTTCAAAGATTTCCACATTTTTGACCTAATTGAGATATTTATCGTTTTTCTTTTGATTTTTATAGCGCTTATTATCTTCTTTTGTAATACACCAAAAATTTTCAAAAAGTTTCAAAATTAAAGAAATGGCGGCATTTTTTTCTGAAATTGTTCAAATTTGATTTTTTCAAAAAAAAAGCACGTCACCAAAAGAATTTTTTTCATACAATTAAATTTTCTATTTTTTCTTTCAAACAACGGCAGATACGACAAAATGAGAAAAGTTCAAAAATAATATTTTTAGGAAAAAAAATCTCCCGGCCTCCAAAATGGTTCAACCCACATAAAGCTGATAGGATGCCTTTCTTCTATCAGCATAACATTTTCAAAAATATTGGGAAGGATAAAAAGTTTATGTTTTTCAGAAAATATTTTGTTCATGTTTACAAAATTTGCAGAAAAAAATAAGAATGATTTCCTAGAAAACCCCATTTTGTCATATTAAGCCATATTGTTTTACAATTTCTGATAAGGAAGATAACGTAAACCAGTTTTGAGGCCGGTAGAATTTATTTTCCCAAAAAAATTATTTTTAAATTTTTCTGGTGAACGATGCACGATATATCAAATGAGAAAGACGTGCAAACTTTTATTTTAAAATATTTTCGTATTTGTCGTTATTTGCGAGAAAAATTAGAAAATTCGATTTTATGAAAAAATATTTTCCTAGCCACAAAACTGATTTAGCCTGCCTAAAATTCAAAAAATTTATTCCTCGTGAAAGTACAAATTCAACAAAAAATTTGCAAAAAATATAACTGTGCGTTTTCGAAATAATTAAATTTTAACATTTTCAGAAAAACCGCGGCAATTTTGTTAATTATGAACCTTTTCTAAATTTTTTGGTGGATTACAAAAGATGATAATGAGCGCCATGAAAATCGAAATCAAACCAATAAATATCTCAATTCGGTCAAAAGTTTTAGAAGTTTGAGGAAAAATTATTTCGTTTTTTTAAAGAACATATTTCGTCCCCGAGAGTTTCTATTACGGAAGAAGAAATGAAATAATGATTTTGCCTGATTTGAAATGGATTATTTTCCATATATCCAGGGAAATATGAAAATTTATTTTCTCTGATAAATAATTTTACTTCAATACCTGTAAATCCTTTAATGTCAGCGAAAAGGATACTGACATTCTCATAGCGATGGATGTATATCCTGTGAAATTGATTTGGTGTAAAAGAAATTGGGCCGCCTCGTGCAGTTTCTCTAGCTATATCTCCAATCATTTCCTTTGCGACAAAATCAGGCAATACTGAAAAATATGATGAATTATCGTTTAATAATCATTATTCCCCTTTTAATTATCATTTTTTCAATAAAATCTAAAGAACATAATTAAATTTGCTGCAAAAAACAAAAACTGGATAGAATTTTTCTGGGATACTTTTTTATTTCACTTTAGTGACTTCATAAGACTTCCATGATTTCAGAGATTCCAGGAAACTGTAGAAACTAGAATAAATCCAAAAATGTACTTACAAATGATTCTGAATTTGCGTAATATACAATAATAATGTGATTAAAAGTTGATGATCAAATAATGATTAAAATGTGATTAGTTATTACTATCTAATTATTATTAAAGTGATTATTTATAAATAGATAGCGATTATCATAAGAATTTTCAAACTCATATAACTTGTTCACTCAAGAAGTATAGTGAAAATTTAAAAAAAAAATAATGAATGTAACATATTAAATACAATTTGAAACTCTTTAAATTCATAAGATTTTAAGTAGAAATATACTACATTTTCACCAAAATAGTGGAATTTTCAAAGAAATAGTTAAATTTTTTACCAAAAAGGAGAACTTTCAACAAAATACATGAATTTTCAAGCAAATAGTTGAATTTTCTACTAAGAAAGATCAATTATCAACGAAAAATGTAATAGTTGGATTTTCAATTAATAAAAGAAAAGTGTAACTAAAAAAAACTAATTTTCTACAAAACAATTGAGTTTTCAACCAAAATGTTCATTTTCAACCAAATAGTTGAATTTTGTATGAAATTGTCAAATTTAAAATCCAGAGGACGAATTTTAAACACAAAAACATGAATTTTCAACAAAAACATTAATTTCAAACCAAATATATAGTTGATTTTTTAATCAAAATCGTTACATTTTCAACAACAATAAAGATTTTTCAACAAAATGATTGAATTTTCAATCCAAAAGATGATTATTCAGCCAAAAAGATTATTTTTCTACTGAAAAGACGAGTTCCTAGCACGAAATCATGAATATTCAACAAAAAAGTTTACTTTACCAGTTTGAGATTTTGTTAAAAAGTCATCTTTTTTATCAAAAATTCAACTACATTGTTAAAAATAAATTTTTTGAAATAACAATTAAACTATTCTATTTTTGGTTGAAAATTCATCTTCCTTAGTACAAATTTAATCTTCTTGGTTGGAAATTCACCCTCTTTGGTTAAAATCGCAATTGTTTGGTTGAAATATCTACTGTTACATGCTTCATTCAGCACATATCTTTTTTGGTTGAAAAGTCGATTATTTGACATGAAGTTGAACTACTTTGTAAAAAAATTCGATTTTTTCTGATTATGGAGTCATAACTGTAGTTGAAAATTCAATTATTTGCTTTTAAACGAACTTCTGTATAAAAATTGTATTGTTTTGTAGAAAATTAATCTTTTTGGCTTGAAAATTCAACAATTTGGTAGAAAATCAAACTATTTGGTTGAAAATTTAATTTTTGGTTGAAAAATTATATTTTTGAGATAAAAATTTCATTTTTTCTGTAGATAAATCGTTTTTTGACTTTAAAATTATATAATTGTGTTAAAAATTAATGTATTTTGTTCAAAATTCGGGTTTTCAAAACATTAATCTTCTTAATTTTTTTCGTTTAAAAAACACTCGACATCAATTTAATCAATTTTCTTGGTCGAAAATTCATCTTTTTGGTTGAAAATTGAATGAATTTGTTGATAATTCATTTTTGTTATCAAAAGTGATTTTTTTCATCTGAAAATTTAACTCTTTCATGTTTGGTTAAAACTTGATCCTGTATATTGGGTAAGTTGGAAATTCGTCTTTTTTATAGAACATTAATCTTCTTGGTAGAAAATTCATCTTTTCGGTTAAAAATTGAACAATTTTGTTGAAAATTGTTTTTTTTATTGGTCAAAGTTATTTTTTTTATCAGAGTTTCGACTGAAAATGTAACTATTCCATTTTTGGTTGAAACTCTATCCTGTATAATGTATAGATTAAAAATTCAACTATTTGGTAGAAGATTAATTTATTTTGTTAAAAATTCGTTTTTTTTTGGGTAGAAAATTCATCTTTTTTGTTGAAAATTCATTTTTATGGTAGAAAAGTAACCTTTCTTCGTTGAAAATGAACTTTTTTGAAGAAAATTAAACTGTCTTTTGAAAAATTTTGTCTGTTTCTCTTAAAAATTTAAACATTTGATTCAATTTCAATATTTGTTTTGAAAATTCAACTATGTGATTCAAAATGCAAGCTTGTATGGTGAATCTTCAACTATTTGGATAGAAATTCAACAATTTTGTTAAAAATCTAATTATTTCAAGAAAATTTAACTATTTTATTAAATTCATCAGTTTTAGTCGAGAATTCAACTATGTTGTTTATATTGGAAATTCATCTCTTTTTTGGGTAGAAAATCTTTTTTGGATAGAAAATCTTTTTTGGTAGGAAATTCAACTATTTTGTTGAAAATTTAATATGCATATTTCGGCTTGAAATCTTAGGAATATAAAGTGTTTCGTATTGATTTCAATATGTTATCTACATTAATTTTATTTGAAATAATTTATAAACATAAAATCCATCTTTAGCCAACGGCTGCGTTACTTTCGAGGAAGGGGGAGGTTAATAAAGCCCAAAATTGGTAACGTGGGTCGTAGCTTATGGATGGCCCATAAATGGAAAAAAATTTTCGTGTGAGAAGAAAGTTGCTCGGCGCCGCCAGGCCTTCAAAAAAGTACCCTGGCGGCGCCAGGACCCGCCAGGCCTCGACTACACCACTGCACCAGGGTATGAAATAGAAAATTTCATTAGGGTATATGTGTGGTAGGTGGAGATTGATGTACACAATGAATCTATTTCCGACTTGAGATCGATGCGAGAGAGGTTCGAAAAAAGTATGTGGTCCTTGGAAAATATCCATAACGCAATCGACTGAGAATGGCTAGTGACCCTTTTGACACACGGATGAGCAAGTTGCACGGGCCAATAAGCTCCTCTCTCGCAGTTCTGTTCTTCCCAACACCTCACATAAAATCTATATAAATATTCATATAAATACTATCATCAACCACATTAACAAAAAAAAATCACCTTCTCCATCAAAAGTTAGAAATATTATTAAAAAAGAACCCAGCAAAATTATGAGAATTGTAAGAGGGTGGCCGTAGAACTTCTTTTTAAAAATTCCCGGACTTTTCCCTGATTTCTCGCGGACCATTAATATTTAAAGAATAGCATTTTGATCTTGTAAGATTTTTAACGTAGAATTTTTTGTAAATGGAATAAAACAATTTCGGATCCAAATTTCAAGTTTAGGGGAGACAACCCTACAGTAGATAATGAACTTACAGTTGATAATAAATAATTAAAAGCACAAATATACCAAAAATAATTATTTCTAATTTCAATTTATTAACACATATAGTGTCCTAACTATTAATTAAATTAAATTAATTATTTTAGATCCATTAGTATTTTTAATTTATTATTATCTACTGCAGGTTCATTATCTATTGCAGGGTGGTCTCCCCTATTTATTTTTTTAACCAAAAAAATATAACTTTCTACGATAACAGATAAATTTACAATCCAAAAGGAAGAATATTCAATAAAGCCGTTGAATTTTTGATAAAAAAATATGACTTTTCAAGAAAGTAGTTGAATTTTCACCAAAATAATTAAATTTTTAACCAAATTGTTGAGTTTTCAACAAACGAAGATAAATTTTCAACCAAATGGTCGAATTTTCAAACAAAAAAGATTAAACTTCAACCGAAAAAAAATTGTATTTTCGAACATGTATGAATTTTGTAGAAGACTGTTGAATTTTCAACAAAAAAGATGAATTTTTATAACCAAAAGAACGAATTTTCTGTCAAAAGTAGTCGAATCTTCAACAAAGCTCTTAAATTTTCGACCAAAAAAGATTAATTTTCCACTAAATCGTTGAATTTTCAATAAAACAGTAAATCTTCAACCAAAAACCATTTCATTTTCTAAAAAACATGGAAGTTGAATCTTTTAGAAGATAATTAAATTTTTAACAAAAAAAAGAGATGAATTTTCAATGACGAAATAGTCAAATTTTCAACAAAATAGTTCATCTCCAACTAAAAACAGTTGCATTTTCAACAACAACAAATTAATTTTCCACTAAATAGTCGAATTTTCAACAAAATAGTTCATCTTCAACTAGAAACAGTTGCATTTTTAACTAAATAGTTACATTTTCAAGCAAAAAATACGATTTCTTTCTGAAGAAAAGTTTCTCGAAAACTTGAATTAAAAAAAAAAGGATGAATTCACCATAAAGAAAAACGCCAAGTTTCAACAAAATAGTTCAATTTTCGATCAAAGAGTTGATTTCTTTACAAAATAATTGAATTCTCAAAAAAAAGTTGAATTTTTAATTCATTGTTGAATTTTCAAGCCAATGCTAAACTTTTCAACCAAATGGTGGAATTTCCAAATATAACAAAAATTAAACTTCAACCGAAAACAATTGCATTTTCATCCTAATAGTTTTTTTCTTTAGGAGACAGTTTATTTTTCAACAAAAAATATGAATTTTCAATCCAACAGAATGAATTTTCTGTCCAAATAGACGAATGTTCAACCAAAAAGTTGAATTTTCGACAAAAAAATATGACTGTTTACTAAAATACTTTAACTTTTAACAAAGTAATTAAATTTTGAATCAAATAGTTCAATTTTTAACCAAATACTTGCATTATCTACCTGCAAATATTAATTTTACACCAAATAGTCGAATTTTTAAACAAAAAATTAATTTTCAGCCAAAAATAATTGAATATTTAACCAGATAGTCGACTTATATGCGATATTAAAACAAAAAAGTTAAAATACGAATTTTCAACAAAATAGTTACATTTTTAACTAAAGAATTAAATTGTTAACAACATTATTAAATTTCCAACAAAACAGTTGATTTTTTAACAAAAAAAGACGGATTTTCAACCAAGAAGATTAATTTACTATACAGAAACACGAGTTTTCAACAAAATACATGATTTTTTAACAAAGTACATGAATTTTCATACAAATAGTGGAATTTTCAACTTAAATGGAGAAGTGTAAATTTCAGTAGAAAAATTAATTTCCAGCAAAAAAACGACCTTTTAACAAAATAGTCAACTAAGGATATGCGTTTTCAACTAAAATTATGAATTTTCCAACCAAAAATTCGAATTTTCAACAAATAAAGATTTTTCAAATGCACTCAAATTATGGAACTTTCACGCCAAGAGACGAATTTTCTGTTAAATAGTTGAATTTTCACCAAAAAAGTATTATCCAAGTAGTTGACTTTTCAATTAAAAATATCAATTTTCAACTAAGTAGTTAAGCTTTCAACCAAAGAGATAAATTTTGAACTAAAATGATAAATCTCCAACTGAAATAGTTGAATTTTAAGTTGAAAAATCACTTTTCAACCGGAGAGATGAATTTTCAACTAAAATGATGAATTATTAACCAACATGTTGAATTTGCAGAAAAAAAAGAATTTTGAACGAATAATGTGAGAGTAGATATTTCAAACAAAAAGGATTTAAGTTTAGAACAAAAGACAGTTAAATTTTACCAAATAGACGAATTTTCAACCAAAAAATAAAATTTTCAACAAAAAATATAATTGCAATAAGGAAGCAACTGCAAAGAAAGAAATAGAAATAGAAATACAAGAAAAATAATATACTGGCAAGAATATTCTATCTGGGTCGCCCCAGAAATTCATTTTCAAACTTGCTAATTTTTCCCTCACTAATTTTTCATTTTCCCTGACCATTAATATAAGTGTCTTTTAGAGAAATTGCCGGAGTTTCCGTGATCAATAAAATTCCCTGTCTTTTCCCTGATTCCCAAGTTGCCTCTGACCTATAGCCACCCTGGAAGAGATATTTCGATACTAAAAAGAATTTATTTTGAATATTATTTCATTAGTATAATAAAATGAGGGGAAGTGAGAAAAATGATTGGAGGGGAAGCAGGGGAAATGATGGTAAATGACGGCGGAGAAAATAGTTTAATGAGGGTTAATGAGAAGAAATGAGGGAAGGTAAATCAGGAGAAATTAGAGGAAATGTGGGGGAAATTGTGGGAAGCGAGGGGAAATGAGGGGAGGGAAAGAGGGAATGTTCGGAGAAATGAGGGCAGGGAAGTAGGGGAATGAGGGAAGGGAAAGTAGACAAAGTGAGGGAAAATAAGGGAAAATGAAGGAGGAGAAGTAGATGAAATAGGGAAATTGAGGGGAAAGTGGGGGAGGTGAAGTAAGGGAAATGCCGGGGAGTAGAGGAGGGAGAATTTGTGAAAGGCATGACAAAGGTGTATTAAGGGAAGTAGGGAAACGTAGGGGGAGTAGGGATAGGAAAATAGGGGATGGTGAGGAAACGCTTTTTTGTAGGCGCGCGACTTCTAGTTTGACTAATTTTTTTAGTTAAAAAATATTGTAAAATATGTTATCCTCTTCTTCTGACGAAGAATCTTATTAAACTTCTTGAGATTATTTTTGGGTGTTTTTTTCTTGTTATGGCTTCCCCTTCAGGAAGGGATGAAATCGGATAATTTCAGTCAATATGTGTAAAATAACCCACCGGAAAGAAGAAGCTTTTCTTGACGGTTGTTTTCGCTCTGAGTTCTTTGCCGGGTCTCCATCGAGCGAAGCGTTTCCAGAAAGGCTTGACGCTGTCCCCTATCTGTCAGATATTTTGTGTACATTCCAGCCAAATTGACAGCGAAATAGAGCAGGACGTTTGTCGACAGCATTCTTACGATGCAGACCAAGTCCTGAAACTGGGTTGAATCATAATTATTATTTTTAATTTATTAAATAAAATAGAAGTATCGTTAACAAGGGGAGACCAGCAATTGCCAATTTTAGATTCGGTTCATAATTTTTGTAATGAAAACTCATTTCCTGAGTATTAATTCGCCAAAGCAGTAATATGCAATTTTTCACCGTTTTTGAAAAAATCGACTTTGAAATATCCGCCACAAGCCATATACAGTTTGGCGAAACGTACTTTAAATCGGCCGGTATCTATAGTTGAAAGGTTGCGTGTTCGATTCTCGCTGCCTACACTTTTTTTATTTCTTTTTTTTTATTTTCTGAAATGTTTATAAATATAATTTCCCGATTTTATCGCCGGAATTTTTTTAAAAGGTTAATAAAAAAACTAAAAAGTGTCATCCAGGTAAAAACGGCATTCATATTTCATACCTTTCGAAGCAAAAATTTCTTTGATGCAAAAAAATAAGGTGTGTTTCCTAATGGACACTTTAAACAAATCTTGTTCTTGTAAACATTATGGAAATAATTAATAACACTTATAGAAAATAAATTTGTTTGGAAAAATACGATAAACTTTCAAAAATTCAGTTTTTCCAGGAAAAAAGGCATTATAAAAATTATTCTTATCATAATTTTTAAAGATTATTGAAGGTCTCTCCTTGTAAGCAGGGTATCTACTCGATGGATGATTTTCAATTCCCGGGTTTCTTCCGGTTAATTTAAAAGAGTTCAGAAGATTTGAATGATTTCAATCGATTTTCATGCATTTTGAAAATTTTTTAAGATTTTTCAAAATTTTAAGTTAAAAATTCTCTGTTCCAAGTAAAATAATTATTGTTCACAAAAATCACATTCCCTGTCATTTCCCGGGTTTTTTTCGGTGGACAAAATTCCCCGTCATGGTTTGTTTCTTCCGCTCGAATCAAACTAATTTTATAAAGATAACTTTGAAATTCTAACTTGATCAAAAATTCTTTTTTTATAAAATACGATTTTATATTACTATTTGTTATCAAGAACTGTACGTACATATACAAAATTTGCAATATTTTTTAAAACCCCACAAAAATTTAACATTTCAAACTAAAACGTTCAACCCCGCTGTGATGGCCAGGAGTAACAACCAAATGTTTTTGTTTAAATTATGGGTGTTCGTGATAGGTTACCTCAAATTTTACACATAACTCAAAAACAGATTCAAAAAAATAATATTTCCATTTCGCCCGAACCTTCTTATATTATTCTAATACATTTGAAAATAAATTATTTCATTTAAAAATTAAGACACCCTATTATGGTCCTTATTTAGTGGGCGAAGCCCATTTGATCGCGGTCTAGGTGCTTGATCTACCCCCACTACCCAATTTCCCCTCACGCAGCTGAGGGATCGCCAGAAATGGGGAATAAAATACGAAACCTGAATAAAAATTATTTTGCAATCAGTAATTTAGAAATGAAGGGTAGAAATGCAAAAGGAGTCAAGCGCCAAATTTTCGAAATCGGGTTTATTAGCTCAAAAAATCAGATAAATTCTATTACATATGCCTGCCAAAGGATTTTTTTGCGGCATCATTTTTCAAAATTTGTGTTCTTGTGTTCACAGTCCTAGAAGCTTTTCTAACCACAAAGTAAAAAATAAGATTTCACTTTTCTCGACACTGGCTAATTATTTTTAATTACTATTGGGTCCCTTCCGTTCAGCACTGAATAAACTAAAACCCAATTCCTCATTTTTTGGAAATATGCAAAATTATTACTGCCATCGTCATTATTTTGAAGTTAAAATGTCAGTTTTACACCATTTTGAACTCATAATTGGATTTTCAGATTTAGCGAAACTGCATGATTTTTTTAAAACAAACTTTTTGGAAATGAATTCGTCCATTCAATAGCTAGAATTCAAATTTTTAGTTTTTTTTTAAACTGCAAATTGACTCCACAATTAATGTTGAAAGATGTTAAAAGTCGATACGGACCCAAAATCTAACCTCGAAACGTGACCTGTTTCATTCAATTTCTCGAAACCGGATAGCTTTTTGTAAGCAAACTTTTTCTATTTCGATAGAGCATGAAAGTATCTCGAAATTACTTTCTTATTGTTTTCTTAAATTGTCCCGCTGAATTTACTTCGGCTTTAACGGACACGTTCCCATAACTTATCTCGTAGGTCGCACTTAATTTTGTCCAAAATGTGGACTTTTCTATATTATGTTCGAAACTTGTATATCAAATGTATATTACATTTATTCTCTCATTTATTTCTGTGCCTCGGCCTGGGATTGCTTATTCAGAACTTGCAAAATAAAGTACAAATTTGATTTATCATGATTACTTCAATATTTATTTTTTATTTTGCATTATATTTTATTCTTAGCTACGCTGAAAAATTTATCCTTCCAATAAATGTATATTATTGCAAATTCTAAATATCAATTGGTAACGAAACATAATATTTTCATTGTATTCTTATTATGATTTAAAAAAAAAACAGTCAAGAGCAATTTTGTAGAACCTTTGAAAACTGATAATTTTGGTCTCTTGTCTATTTATTGTATCTTGCGTGGTTTCGTGGAAAAGATGAATTATCGCGTTTATCAGTTTGATTTCCCATGGCTAAAACCATAAATATTGGCAGTAGAAGGATGGCTAACGAACCTGGCCTGTATTTTCGGACCACAGACCAGTGTGCAAAAGGAAATTCAAATCAGAAAATTTCTTCGAAAGTTATCGCGTCGTCAGACTACAGATAGACAGACCGACAGACAGACATACATGCAGACATGCAGACAAACAGACAGACAGAGAGACGGACATGTTCGTAAAAACTATGTTTTCTGACTCAGGGGGTCTCAAAACGTCGAGAATTGAAGAAAACTGGACAGGTCCAAAATCACATGAATCTAATTGTAAGACATTCCAAATGTAAAGCAAGCTGGTAGGCCGCGACCGAATGGGCATCGCCCATTAAATAAGACATACAAAATTTGTATGTTTCTTATATTATTTATCATTGAATACAAAGAACCCCCGATGGCAAGGGCAGAATTCTGGCGATCCCTCAGCTGTATGAGGGAAAGTTGGATAGTGGGGGTAGAGCAAGAAGGTAGGCCGCGTTCTAATGGGCATCGCCCATAAAATAAGACATGAAAAATGTGTACGTTTTTTATTTTATTTATCATCAAATACAAACAACCCCCGATGGCAAGGGCAGAATTCTGGCGATCCCTCAGCTGAATGAGGGAAAGTTGGATAGGTAGAGCAAGAAGGTAGGCCGCGATCGAATGGGCATCGCCCATAAAATAAGACATGAAAAATGTGTCCGTCTTTTATTTTATTTATTATCAAATACTAAGAACCTCCGCTGGCAAGAGCAGAATTTTGGCGATCCCTCAGCTGCATGAGGGAAAGTTGGATAGTGGGGGTAGAGCAATAAGGTAGGCCCCGATCGGATGGGCATCGCCCATTAAATAAGACATACAAAATTTGTATGTTTCTTATTTTATTTATTATTAAATACGAAGAACCCCCGATGGCAAGGGCAGAATTCAGGCGATTCCTCAGCCGTATGAGGGAAAGTTGGATAGTGGGGGTAGAGCAAGAAGGTAGGTGGCGATCGAATGGGCATCGCCCATAAAATAAGACATGAAAAATGTGTACGTTTTTTATTTTATTTAGCATGAAATACAAAGAACCCCCGCTGGCAAGAGCAGAATTTTGGCGATCCCCCAGCTGTGTGAGGGGAATTTGGGAAGCGTATAACAGATGTAAAATATGACAGGGTGTCTACCTAATGGGTATATTTATATTACGTAACGCTTTTAGGTGGGAGGGAAATTTCAAAAGAAGCTGTTATGTTATGCAGCTAGGTATACGGCTAGCAAATGGGCATCGCCCTATTTAATGACTAAAGTCTAATCAGACAAGGTTTCTTGTTTTTTCGCAATCAATAGAATTTCAACATGTAAAATTAAAAGAGGATAATACATTTGCAAGGGAAGAAAAATGAGATACCTTTATAAATCTGGTATCTGTTGCCAAAGTTACGATAGCCATGAACAGGTGAGTAAAGGCTGTTCCGAAACCAGCAAGAACACACCATCTTAGAGGAAGAGGAAGCATAGCGTAAGGAGCATATACGACCAGTAAAATGTACCACGTCAAACGCAGTTGAGCCGAAAAATCCAGTCCAGCTACTATAAAACCTGTAAAAAACAAAAAATTATATATAATAAACCAAATTTTCAGTCTTTTACTTTTCAAACCAAATTTTGTTTATTTCGTTTTAAATTTTCTATTGATTCAACTATCAATATTTTAGGGTAGCCGTCTTAATTGAGGGAAAAAATTCGAGAAAAAAAATTCGAACTCTTAAAGCAAAAAACTTTTGCATTTGAAGCAATTAAAACTGAACTGCAAATTTAAGCATTTAAAATACAGTTTTTGAATTTTAAACTTTTATGATTGAAGCTTAAACAATTTGTGATGCGAAAATGTTGTATTCAAACGCTTAATAATTTACACGTAATTGAAGATTTAAACCCTTTCTTAGTGAACTATTGTGAATCAAAAGCCGTTAAATTGTACAATTAAGGAAGACATTTTTAACTAAACACAAAAACTCAATACTTTCACTTAGAAATTAAACATTTTTGAAACGGAATAATTAAAATTGTAACGTTATAAAACTTAATTTAGCGGAACGACTGAAAAATTTCAAAAAATACAATTTTTGGCATTATAAAATATCTGACACTATCTAAATGCCGATACAGGAAAATTTCCAAATTATAAAACTCCCGAGTGTGAACAATTAAAGCACTGTTTAAATAATAAATAAATAATAAAATAATGAATAAAATAACAACTATGTTCAAATGAAAGTATTTTATTTATTACTTAATTATTAAACAATTTCTTAATCGTTTACATTTGGAAATTTGATCATTCGTGAATTTCTTATCGTCGGCAATTTTATTTCAGAAATTTTCTCTTATCGGGAATTTTTCAATTCGGTAATATCTAAACGAGCGAATATTTTATTATTTCGGGAATTCATCCTCTTGATTGAAAGTTGAACTTTGGAAAAAATTAATTTTTCTTGCTGAAGATTCATCGTTTTAGTTCAAAATTAATTTGTTTAGGTTGAGAATTCAACTATTTTATTGAAAATTCTTGTTAAAGATTCATGACTCCAGTTAAAAATTGATCCCTTTGGTTTAAAATTTAACTATTTTGAGTAAACAAAATTTTTTTAGTTTTAAAATAATTTTTTCATCTTAAAATGTAACTATACCATTTTTGGTTGAAAATTGATTTTTTTTTTCAAGTTAAAAATTAAACTATTTGGTTTTGAAATTGATTTATATTGTTCAAACAAATTTTCAACTGGAAGTAATTCATCTGTTTTGGTGAGAATTTGATTTTTTTTTCTGTAAAAAATGCAACTGTTTGGTTGAAAAGTAATCTTTTTTGATTGCGGATACAACTATTTTGTTGAAAATTCGTCTTTTTCGGGTAGAAGACAACTGTTCTTGATTTGAAATTAAAATATTTCTTAGTTTAAATATCAAATATTTTGTTGATAATTTATTTCCTTGATTGAAAATTCCTTAAGTTCAAATATTCGATTAATAATTCATGTACTTTTTTCAAAAAATCTTTTTTGATAGAAAATGAACCTTTTTGGTGGAACATTTGTCGTTTTTTTCATGGAAATTCATTTCTTTAATTTGGAAATTAATTTTTTAAACTGAAAATTTACCAGTTCCATTTTTTGTCAAATTTCTATTTTTTTTATAGTAATGTCATCTTCTCGTTCAAAAATTCATCTGATTGGTTGACAATTTATTTTATCTGGTTAAAAATGAATTGTATACTGAAGAATCCACTATTCTATAGCTTAAATTAAATATTATATTGAAAATTTATTAGTTTTAGGTGAAAATCCAATTATTTTATTGAAAATCTGTCTTTTTCATAGAATAGTAATCTGATTAGTTGAAAGTTCGCATTTTTGCTTGAAAATTAATTTCTTTGTTTGAAAATTTAACTATTTTGTTGAGAATTTTTGATTCAAAATTTATTTTTCTAACTAAAAATTTAACTATTCTATTTTTGGTTCAAAATTCTTCTGTTTTAGTTCAAAAGTCGTCTTTTTTCGGTTGCAAATTCAATTAATTTAGTAGAAAATGTATATTTTTGTGTTGAAAAACCAAATGTTTTTTTGAAAGTTCATCTTCTTGGTTTGAAAATTCATCTATATTGGTAGAAATTGCATCTTTTTTGGTTAAAAATCTCAACTAAAATAGTTGAAAATTAATCTGTTTTGGTTGAGGATTCAACTATTTTGTTAAAAATTCATCTTTTTTTTGTGAAATTTAACTATTTTTTATTACAAATTAAAATTTTGTCAGTTGAAATATTTACTATTACATTTTTCGTTTAAAATTCATATTTTTTGGTTGCAAACTCAACAACTTGGTTCAAGGTTGAACTACTTTGTTAAAAATTCATTTTTTGGTTGAAGATTCATCATTTCAGTTGAAAATTCATCTCTTTGGTTACAAATTTAACTATTTTAGCTATTAAATTTGTAACGTTAAAATTGGAAAATTATTTAATTTTCAGAAGATTCAGAACTATCTTGTAAAATGAATTATTGTTCAATTTGTAATACTATACAGTTCTAAAAATTTGTCAAATTTTGAGGTAAAAAATTAATTCACTCTCATTGCCCGGTTTCCCGGTTCAGCGGCCATCCTGATATTTGTTTTCAGGGAGACATGGTTTAGCGAAGATGAGTCCAATTACTGTTTCAATGAGAATCAGTAGACCGAAGTTTCATTGCGCAAACTAGTCAATAAGAGCCAATGTCAAAGATAAATAAAGGTAGAATCAAATTTTTAACCTTTTAAAGAAAAAGTGATACCTAAACAATTATAGAAAATCGATGCTGATATTTTATAAAGCTTTTTCTAGTTCCTTTTGCTTTCTCATAGATATAGAGGGAGGTTTGTAATGACCTAAATTACAAATCTAATTTTTTAATATATTCCGACATAATTCGACCCCAGGAGTTCGAAAATACAATTTTTTTAAATGTCCGTGTGTGTAACTTTTTTCAATTCATCATATATCGAAAATCAAATGAGCTATGATCATGAAAGGCAGAATTGTAGCTCCGACTGACATTCAGGCCTGATAGGATTTTGAGCGAGATCGGCCATTTAGAAGTAGTTTTTTCTTGCATTTAGATATTTCAAAAAAATTTATCTTGTTTATATGAGAAAAACTTTGTTGATATTCAGAATACAACAATACGATATCAAGCGTATTTATTCGCGTCTTTGAGACGCATCGAACGACCTGTTGTTGAACCTTCTATGACCTACCAGTACCAATTTTTAAAAATTAAAAAGAAATGGTTTATACTGATTATATAAGAAAAACTTGATTCATATTAAGAATACTACAGTACTGTATCTGCTATAATTGTTCGCGTCTTCGAGACGCATCGATTGTCCAAATTATAAGAACCTTGCATGATCTACCATGACCTACCATGGCCTACCATGACCTACCAATTACGTTTTTAAATTTTTCAAACAAAATTATTTACCTTGTTCAAGACGTTTTTTTATATTGGGAATATAACAATACTGCATTTTATGTAATATTATCCGCGTCTTCGAGACGCGTGGATTGATCTATTGACGAACTTTTGGTGTTTGGACTAATTATATTATTATTTTATTATTATTATTATACCATTAAGCCTTTTCCCTTCCGGGGTAGGCGTGACTTGCTCGGTTGGAAAGTAGTGAAATAGGTATATAGGTATGAGGTAGATCGGTATATGGGTATAGGGTGGATGGGTATATAGGTGTCATGTATAAATGTTTTAGATTGATCTGGAGTTCTCGTGTTATTTATATAAATGACACGTTCACTCCGCAACACTGCTCCGACCCAGGTTGCTGATCAATCTCTCTAGCAATCACCCCAAGTGAGGAGTCTCACAAAATTGTTATGTATGGTTCCCCACTTGGGCTCATTAGTATCCAAGGTCTTTGTTTCAGGCATCATTCACTCTATTGTCACTCTGTTTACAAACTATTTGTCGCCACATATTTCTGTCCTGGCATACTACTCTAGCTTCATTCACGTCCATGTATTTTTTCATGCAGGCTCTTGTATTTCTATGGCTTCTTATGTCTCTTCGTATTAGTGTCTCATTCACAGATTCTAACCATTCTTTCGGCGGTCTACCTCTGGGCATTCTGCCATTTACTTTACCTTTATACACTTGCTTGGTCAGTCATTCATCTTTCATTCTTTCAAGATGTCCGAACCACCTTAGCTGATTTCTTTCCCATATGTCAACTAGTGTCTCCCCTGTACCACATTCTTTGAGGATTGTCTCGTTTCGTACTTTGTCCATCAGTGTTTTCCCGCATATTATGCGCAGAGGTTTCATGCCGATCGCGTTGATTTTACTCCTGTCCTTTTCTTGACAGGTCCATGTCTCGCTACCGTATAGTACAGTCGGTACGAAAATAGAGTTATGTATGGCCATTTTAGCTTTTTTTGATATGTTTTTATTTGTGAGGATGGACCCTTCTCTACCGATAACCTGCTTACTCTTATTTATGCGCCTATCTAATTCCCCATCTATTTTTCCGTCGCTAGTGAATAGGCTCCCTAGATATACGTATACTTGTCAACTTGTTCTTATTTCTCATCATTTAGGACTATGTTGCATATTGTTTTCTCACTTTTTCCCTCAAACACCATGACTTTCGTTTTATTCACGTTAATTTTGAGGTCCATGTTCTTCATGCTTGTATTAAGTTTATTCAACATTCTTTGAAAGTCTTCGACTGATTCTGCCATAACAATCTTGTCATCTGCGAAAGCCAACCCACGTACCTTGACGGTTTCGAGATCTACACCTTTTTCGTCGAAGAGGGCAGTTCTAAGACACTTATCCATGAATATGATAAATAGCCACGAGGACATAACGCATCCTTGTTTCACGCCTTGCATAACATCGAACCATTCACTCTTTTTCCCATTTACTCTTACACTCGCTTTACTACCTGTATATATTGTTTTTATTGCTTGTAGGAGCCCTCCATTCACTCCATACTCTTTAAGGACTTCCCAAAGTTTACTTCTATTTACCGTGTCGAATGCTTTTTCTAGATCAATAAATGCACAGAAGACTTTCTTTCCCACTCTCAAACTTTTTTCTGCGACCTGTCTTAGGCTAAATATCTGATCTGTACATGATCTTCCTGGCATAAATCCACTTTGGACTTCCCATATTTTCTTTTCTGTAATTTCCATTACCCTATCTCTATATTAATGTCACTTCTGCTTCTCCGTGTAATATATTTGAAAATATTTATTAAGTTGTTAATAACCTTGGTTTAGAAAATTCTTCTCAAGCTTAGCAACTTGTAAGTGGAGAAAAACAAAAATTAACTTTTTATGTATTTTACGCTTATTATTTAATATATTTTGCGGATAAAATAATACATATCTCTCATATGCTTTCAGTCAACGTTATCAAAAAGAATAAGTTTACAAAATTTAAAAACAATTTAATAAATATTCGCAAAGAAATTACATGGGAAAGTGACCCATATATCAACTGTAAAGAAAAAAAACTGGAAAAAGCTTTATAAAATATCAGAATCGATTTTCTATAAGCGAAATATCACTAATTTCGTATCAAATGATATAATGCAATTTAAAATAAATTTGATTTTAACTCATTTTTTTTTAAATACATTTGATAACTTGGAAGAAGATTTAAACAATTAAAAAATTGAAGCGTTTGAAATTGAATTTTTGGATAAAAATCTTTGTGAGTTGATCCATGGTGAATATAAATTAATTAATCTTTTTTCAAATGTTCGTTGAAAAATTAAATAGTTGATATTTCAACTACAAATATTTTTATTTTAAATCAAAAACAGTTGAGTTTTACCAAAAAGACGACTTTTCAACAAAATAGTTGAATCTTCAACAAAAAAGATTAATTTTTAAGCAAACGTTTTAAGAAAGAAAAAAAATGTCTTCCCACGCATATGAATTTTCAAACCAAATAGACGAATGTTGAACTAAATACATCAATTTTCAACCAAATTAAACCTTTTTCAACTTTATACCTTTCAATTTAAACAATTTTAAAAAAACTGTCAAAACATCATTTTAAATCATACACATTAAAAATTGAAGAGTCTTCAATTACAAATATTAAAAATTGAAGAATTTTCAATTGAAAATCTATCAAGGGGCCGTACGTAATTTTTAGTTTCCAAAAATGTTTTACTAGTTATTGCTAGTAGAATTAGGCAGGGTATCCGAAAACTTCATTCTCAAAATTCCCTTATTTTTCCTTGTCTAATTTTTTATTTTCCTTGATCATTAATATTCAAATACCAGAATTTTAATCTTGAAATACTTTTAACATAGAATCTTTTTAACAAAATATTTGAATTTTCAACAAAATAACTAAATTTTTGACATAATATTTGGATTTTCAACCTAAAAATATAAATTCCTAACAAAAAGTGTCATAGTTTATATTTCAATCAAAAAATCTGAAATTTATATAAAAACAAAAGTTTTTTAAAACCAAAAAGACGAATTTGCAATAAATAAAGTTTTTCCACTGAAGAAAGAAAATTTTACCTAAATTGTTGAACCTTTAAGCCAAAAGACGAATTTTCTTTACAAAAATTGAATTTACAAACAAAAAATATGACTTCAGCGAAAAATTATTCTTCCACGAAACTGATGCATTTTTTCCCAACAAAAATGATATTTTAAAGCGAGAAAATTATTTTTTTTACCAAAAAAGAAGTATTTTCAACTAAAAAAGATTACTTTTCCACTAAACAGTTACATTTTTAATGAAAGAACCTTTGATAAATTTTTTTTTTAAACAATGTAGTTAAAAGAAAGATGAAATTTGTACTACAACAGATGAATTTTTAATAAAAAAAGTACAATTTTTTTTAAGCTGAACTTTCATCCAGAAAAGCTTTAATTTCATTTTTAACACCAAAATATGAATTTTAAACAAAAAGTAAATTTTCAACGGAATAGTTAAATTTTCAAGAAAACATTAGAATTTTCAACCAAAAGTCTGACTTTTCAACAAAATTTTTATTTTCAACCAAACAGTTGCATTTTTATCCAAGAAAGATGTAATTTCTGCTAAAGCAGGTGAATTTTGAAATCAGAAATACAAATTTACAAAAAAGAGTTGAATTTGCAACTGAACAGTTGCATTTTTGTCCAAGAAAAATGAAAATTCTACTAAAAGAGGTGAATTCTTAAATCAAAAAGACAAATTTTCAACAAAAAAAGTTCAATTTTCATCCAAAAGGATTTCAATAGACTTTTCTACAGAAAAATACAAATTTTAAACAAAAAGTGAATTTTCTAGGAAATAGTTGAATTTTCAACAAGACGGTTGCATTTTTGCCCAAGAAAGGTGTAATATATCTACTATAAAAAGATGAACTTTTAAATTAAAAAGACAAATTTTCAGAAACAAATACTTTTCATCCAAAAAATAATTCTGTTGAATTATCAGCAATAAAATATGAATTTTAAACAAAAGGTTAATATTATACGAAAAGAGTTGAATTTTGAAACGAAAAGGACAAATTTTCAACAAAACAGTTAAATTTGCAAAAAAATGTCTTTTTAAGAAAAGTGTTAAATTTTCAACCAAATAATAAAATTTATAACTAAAAAGATAATAATCTTCAGAAGAATTTTTTGGCGAATTTGCAAAAATTATGTGCATGAGTGAAGGACCCCCTCCCCCTTGAGATGTTACGTAATTTAAGTATGGTCCCTAAGTTAATTAAATTTTAATTTTAATTCTTCAAAATTGATTTTTTTTTCTTTTTCAAATCTTTAAACCTAAACTATAAAAAAAAAACTTTCAAAATTGAACAATTTTCCATTTAAAATCTATAAAATTGAAAAAATTTCATTTTAAATCTTAAAAATTGAATCATTTCCAATTTTAAGTCTTCAAATTTGAACTAGAACCTAAAAAAACCTTCCTTCAATTGCAAATATTAAAGATAGGCCTATTTAAAAAAAACGTGCAAAAATTCATTATTTAAAACTATAAACATTCAACACGAAACAAGCCGGCAAATTTTCAATCCTAAATGTTTTCAAAATGGTTCAATGTCGAAAATGAAAAACACCAGAAAAACTCAAATTTTCGGAATGTATTTTAAGATCATCTTATCACAATATAAAATCCTACATTTAAATAAAAATTACAGATTACTGAAGGCCGATTAAAATTAAATTAAAATTGTATGAAAGCCAATGTAGCTATTTTAATCTTTTTTAATAATTTATGATTATCAATTATATTTTATAGTACTTGAAATGTATAGGTATATATTTAAATTCGATAATTAGGAAATGGAAATTTAAAAAAAAATGTTATAAGCGCGCGAAATGAGCTATTTTTTCCAACCTAAATTTTGAAATTCTGTTCTCAAATTCGAATTCAGCAAACCTAATAACTTTAGAGTACTTATTTTTATGGAAAACGGATTGGCTTAATCGTATAATAATAATAATAATAATAAATAATAATAAATAAATCTGGAATTTCGGTGTTACTTATTCAAGCAACACGTTCGTCTCGCAACACCGCACCGGGACAGGCTGCGGATCAATCTCTCTAGCAATCACCCCAGGCGAAGAGCTTCACAAAGTCATCATATGTCATAGATCACACAGAAACATGCAAGCTGACTAATAACCTCATAGTAAGATCCATACTCTTTACTCTCATCACGAGTAGACTAATATTTTTTGGAATTATTTTATCTTTGATTTTGTGATTCTAACCTTGGGAATTGATGAGAAGCCAGGTAAATATAGAAGCCCAGTATAAATAATTATTCGGGAAACAACGCCACCATCCAAGTGCACAAACCAACAAATTAGATGCCATACAGGAAACCGTCCAGGATAAAGACTCTACGAGACCCTCGGTGGCTTTCCTTCTCCACAGCCATATTGACAAAAGTGCGATCTGCAAATCACAAATTTTTACTGAAATTAAAGAAAAGGGAAAAAGAAAAATGTAAGTGCAGAAACAGTTGTTGAAATGAAACATTTGGTCAATTTTTAAAGAAATATTTTCACTCGATATTCCACATTTACCTATATTTGAGATTACAAATTTTGAGGAACCGAATTTTTAGCCCTGTGGGTCAGTTACGTTGTAAAATTAAAAATGATGCATGAACCTGTTTTTCCCCAGATTCAGAAACGGATCATTTTTCGAGTCCCTTATCGGTTTTGTACCTTCAATCCAAGATCGAAAATGTTGAGCATAATGAGAGATTTCTGCCGTTGACGATTCGAATAATGAAGATACGACATTTCCATTTGTTTATTGTGAAAGCTGTTGGTGAGCGATGGACAAAAAATTCCCTTGTAGAGAATTCCTTTCTTAAAGACATCTATAAAAAACGTGCCTGTAAATCGTCAGTTAAACAATTCGTATTCAAAATCTTGACACTGGTCATGTATGATTTCATCGTTATAATATAGTTTAATCACATTTTCGAATCCTAATTTGAAAATAATTTGTATGAATAGAGAGCGGATTGGCGCCACTGTGAAGTGAGGCGAGCGCAGCTCGGCTCTCAGGTTCGGCGAACCATCGCGCGTTGGGGAAAAAATGACTTTTTTGGTTCAAAATAACATGCAGCCCACAAATATTTCAAAAAAACCTGTCGAACTAGATTTTTGATTTAGTTTTTCAATTTTTCTTGTAAATAAGCAAATATGAGGAAAAAATGGCGTTTAATAGATTTACATTAGATAAAGATATTCCATCTTGATCAAATTAATTAAAAAAATTTGTTATCCAAAAATTATTTGTTGAAAATGTGTTTTCTGAAATTAAGAACCTCATGATAATTTCATCAAAATTCATAATTTTTTAATGTATTTGATGATTTGTTAAGCAAATATAATAAACAAGTGCATTATTCGGGAATTTTTCGACGAAAAAATTAATTTTTTTCAATGCCAGTCCTCTTAATTGTGGACTTTGTGATACGTTTAGCAACATTTATAATTACTTTAAAAAATTTATGTTTTTTCAAACCAATTTAATAAACAAATGCATTATTCGAGAAACTGTCGACGGAAAGATTAGTTTTGTTTCAATGCCAGTCCTTTTAATTAGGAAGTCCATGATAATTTCAGCAACATTCATAATTAGTTCATAAATTTTATGATTTTTTGAGGAAATTTAATAAACAAATGCATTATTCGGGCATTTGTCAACAGGAAAATTCGTTTTTTTATGTCAGTCCTTTTAATCGGTAACTTCATGATAATTTCAGCAGCAATAATAATTTTGTTCAATAATTTTATTTTATTTTTTCAAACAAAATTAGTTTAAATATGCACTATTCTTGCATTTATTGACGGAAAAATTCGTTTTTGTCAATGTTAGTCCTTTTAATTGGGAAATCCATGATAATTTTATCAACACTCATACTTAGTTGATAAATTGCATTATTTTTTCAAATAGAATTTAATGAACAAATTCATTATTCAATGAATTTGCTGCAATTATCATGAAGCTCCCAATAAAACGGACTGACATAAAAGAAATTTCTTTCGACAGATGCCCGAATAATGCATTTGTTCATTAAATTCGTTTAAAAAACATTAAATTTAACTATTTATAAATTTTGCTGAAATTATCATGAGGTTCCTGAATAAGAAAAAATGACATAGAAAAAAAGAATTTTTCTGTCGACAAATGCATGGATAATGCATTTGTTTATAATATCAACAAGAATAATCTGGAGAGTAATTTTTCCCATCACAATATTGTTTCGATTCCAATTTCTTGCAATACAACTTTACAAAACGTAAAATTATCAAAAATTATAGAAATCACATTTTCAACAAATAATTCGTTTATACATTTTTTTATCATATCATGATGAAATATCATTAACTAATGTGAATCTATAAAATGTAGATGATTACAAAAATTTTTCTATTATTGACGAGCACCGGGAACTTCAAATAGAAAAAATTGCCATTTTTTCGTCATATTTGTTTATTTATAACAAAATTGAAAAATTGAATAAAAAATTATTATTGAAATTGTACAATTTATATTAAAAGCCTTGATAGCCCATTTTAATTTAATATTTTTAAGTATTAACATTCTAAATTATTTGGTTTTAATTTTAGTTAGTTTCAAATTTAACAATTTTAAATTTGAATAAACTCTAAATTGTTTGGTTTCAATTTTGAACTTAAAAAAACATTCCAGTTTAAAGGATTTGTAATTAAACAATTTTGAACTAAATACCTCCAGAATATATTCCAAACAATAAAAAATTAGGGCAATAATTTTTCAAATTCAAGCCTTAAAAGTTAGCAGATTTTGCAACCAGTCATGTAATATTGAATTGTTTCTATTTGAAAAATGTTCAAAAAAATTCAACACAAACTCAGCTTTGAAAAAAAATTTTCGTTAAATAATTGATAATTCCTTTAATTTTTAATGGTTACAATTGTAGGGTTCTGAATTTTCATACTAAACGCTAAATTTTCCATTTTTCCCTGCCATAAGTTTAAATTTTGAGATTAAAATTAAAATGACTGAATTTCGAAAAGTGCAATTGGAAATTGATAATTTCAAAACGATTTAAATTTACTTAAAGTAATTAAAGAGTTTAAATTTAGCGATTAAAATTGAAATGGTTGAATTTCGAAAAGTATAATTTATAATTTAAAAATTGTATATTTCCAAACGATTTAAATTTACTTCAAATAATACAAATTTTTAAGGGTTTAAGTAGAACAAAGTTTTAATATCACAATTCTTCGCGAGTAATTTTTTTTTTTAGATTTGAATGATGTTCGAATTCTTTTA
The DNA here is from genome assembly GCA_932178445.1 of Andricus quercusramuli. Lineage (NCBI taxonomy): Eukaryota > Metazoa > Arthropoda > Insecta > Hymenoptera > Cynipidae > Andricus > Andricus quercusramuli. The sequence goes on from CAKNXH010000224.1 coordinate 240,334, forward strand.
AGTTTTAAGGTTCTAAAGTATACATTTTTTCATTTTCAATGTTTTTCATTTCAAATTACTTTTTATTTCGAACGTTTTTCTAGAATAATTGAATTTTAAAGGCTTATAAAGGAACAATTTTCCATTTTGAACGGTGAAAATAAAGGTGAATTAATTTTTTTTATTTTACAAAAATTTTTCCAATCAAATTTTATGCTAAATCATGATTATAATAATTTGATACAAATTTAGATTACTAGAATTTCAGAAGCTTTAAAAAAAACATTCAGTTTCAAATTGTCAAATTTTATTCGCTTGGAATTTAAATTTCTTAAAATTCGAAAGTTAAAACATTTTAATTATTCGATTTTGAATGCTTTTAATTAGAAATTATACAATTTTCATTCCTTTGAATTTCAAACGATGTATTTTTCAAAATTCTAATAGGAAAATATTCAATTTTCAACGTTTTAAACTTTCCTATTTTCAAAATATCAATCTGAAATCATTCAATTTCGACAGTCTTGAATTCAAAATAAAATTTCCTTATGAAATTGTCCAAACTTGAAAAATTTAGTTCAAAAGTTCTGAACTTTGAAAGCTCTTGTTTAAAAAATTTTCAATTTAAAATTATTCAGTTTGAAACGCTTCGTTCAGAAATGATAAAAGTTCAATTCCTTTAAATCCCACTGGAAATGTTGTACTTTTTTCAAAATTTTATCTAATCTAAAATATTTTGAATTCAAAAGATTTCAATTTGAAATTATCAAGAACAAAGTATGGACTAACCGGGGTTTCCCGCGTGTGAGAGCCGAGCTGCGATCGTCAGCTAACTTCATAGTGGTGCTAATCCGCTCTCTATTTATGAACCTCTAACATTGTACAAAAGGATTCGTTTTGTGTATTTCACCCATTTCTTTTGTTTTATGGAAGAAGGTTTTCCATATTTTTTATTTTCAAATCGGTAAACATTAACCCGTGCCCGCGGGCTTCAGAAATTAGCATGAGGTTTTAAATCAGAAAAGCTCTCTTTTCGAAAAAATGGAAAAAAGAAGCACTTGCTATTAACTTTTACTTTTTACAGCCACAACCCCTTTATACTGTGCCCGGATGTCGCCCAAAAAAATGATAATAGCATTTTCATGTAAAATTTATGCTAAAAACGGTATTTTTTCAACATGAATTATTTTTATTTAGCAAGTAAATTATGAAAAGTTATTATTTCTATGAACAAATGATACAGTTGATGAATGTCAATCGAAATATTTCTTGATTTAGATAATTGGTAATTATTTAATCAATTTTTATTTGTTTAAATAATTTTTTCTCCTGTAAATCGTGAAAAGTTAATATTTTCTGGAATTAATGACACAATTAATGAATGTTGAGGGTAATATATATTTTTAACAATATTTGGGAATCATTTGAATAATTGTAATTTGTTTAAACAATGTATTTCCCCTGTAAATGTTGAAAAGTTACTACTTTCTGGGATTAAGCACGCAGTTAACGAATGCAACGAGTGATATGTTTTCTGAAAGACAGTTTGCAATTATTTAAACAATTTTCATTTGTTTCAAAAATATTATTAGACAATAATAATTTGTCAACAATTTTTCTCAATTTTAATTCGTTGATATAAGAAAATACAAGTTAATAAGCGACACTGTGTAAAAGATTCGAAAGAACTAGAACTTTCTTCATCTTCTTCCTATGAAAAGGATGAATAAGTGATTTTAATTGTTTAAATAATTGCAAACTGTATGAACAAAAAATATCACTTTTAAAAATCATTAACTGCGTCATTAATTCCAGGCAAAAAAAATAAGTTTTCACGATTTAAGAAAATAACAAATTATTTAAATAATTGCTAAATATCCCAAACAAAAAAATATTAGTCATAAAGTTCGTTAATTATGTCATTATTCCCAGAAAAAACTAAATTTTCAAGATTTGTTGGACAAAAAAGTATACAAACAGAAAATTTGTAAACAATTATTGCAAAATTTCAACAACCAATTTTATTTTTTACATTAAGAAACTACATCATTTATCCAAAAAATGAATTTTTAAAAATAGTAACTTCTCACAATTTACTGGACAAAAAATATTGTTTAAACAAATGAACAATTTGTAAACAATTGGAAATTAGTTTCAAAATACTTGGAAACTTGTCACTTATCGAATAAAAATAATTTATGTTGAAAAAATATTGTCTTCATCATTAATTTGACATCAAACTGCTTTTTTGCATTTTTTGGGACATTTTTCGGGAACAATACAAGGGGGTTTGGGGGGATTAAAAATTAAAAGTCATTCTGTGGAAATTATTTCTTGAAAATTCTCTAAGAAGTGACTAAACTTTAATTCACAAAAATGTAATAATAAGTACTTCTTTTTTCAATTCTTTAGATAACCGAGCTTTTCCAATTTAAAATCCTACGTTAATTTTAAAAAACCAGGGGCACGGGTTAATGTTAACCGATTTGAAAAAAAAAACGGAATTTCTTTTTCCGACAAACGAAAAAATGGGACAAGGGGGGGGGGGGGGAGTGATTACCAAAAATCGAATTTTTGGACCACCCTAGTGTATATAATACAAATATTTCATTTACAAAAGTCAATATTCTGAATTCGTTTTTTAGAAGAAATTTTAATAACTTGTGAAGTTTAATATCGTCTTTTCTCTTTCTTTCGAAAATGCAATCATGAAACTGAAATTAGAAATATCTCTTTGATAAGAACTCATATAAGTTTCTCAAAGAAGATCTAAATATTGTTTTCTTAATTAGGTTGACAGTTGATAAAGAACTGTTATTATTGGTTTCCTGTCTTGTACCTGAAAAGAATTCGATTAATTCAAGAAAATATGAGAAAAGGTGGCCGCAACACTTCATTTTCGAAATTCCTAGACTTTTCCCTAATTTTAAATTTTCCCTGCCCATTATTATTTAAAGAGCAAAATTCTAATTTTGTAACATTTCTAATATAGACTATTTCATAAAAGGAACAAAACAATTTAAAATTTATAAATTTTTTATTTTTTATTCTCAGGGCTACCACAGCCTAATTTACTTGGAAAGAGTAAAGGTCATCAAAAGTGACTAACTTCTGACCCAAACAGTGAAACAGTTACTAAATGTGAATAATTTGCATTAATATTGTGAATAATAATTAATAATCTAAAAGAATTCAAAAGAATTTGATTTAACCGTCTCCAAAAGAATTCAAGTTGAATTCAAAAGAATTCAAATTAATTGAAAAAAATCAATGGATTCCACTAAAATTGTTGTGAATTTAGAGGAATTGAAGAGAAATTAGAAGAATTTGATGAAATTCAACAAAATTAAAGTTGAATTAAAAAAATGATTAAATTAAGTAAGTTGAACTGAACAAAAACTAAAACAATCTATTGAATTGAGTATAATTGAGTGTATTCAAAACAATTTAAGTAAATTAAATAAATTCAAGAGAATTTCAATTAATTAAAAAAAAATTGAAGAATTCAGAATAAATTGATAAAAATGCAGGTAGAATTCTAAATGAATTCAAATGAATATGCAAAAAATATTTTAAACTCTCTTCAATTCTTTGAAAGCGTACAAAATTTCCTACTTCTCGTGAATAAATTCTTTGAACTGCATTACAATATTATAAAGTCCCTGCAATTCTGCGAAATTTGATGATATTTCCTGAAATCCTGAAAAATTTATTAAAATACTATGGGCGCTTTTAAAATCCAATAAAAACCATTGAAATGATTAAAAAGCGTATAAAATTCCTTGGAATTCTTTAAAATTATTTCAAAACCTTATATGTCATATAAAATCGTTCAATATTTTCTGAAATTCTAAGAAATTCTTTACAACCGCATGCAATTTTTTTCAAATATTGATTAACATTCTTCAAATCTTTTGAAAATTCCTTGGAATCTTTTCAAATATCCTAAAATATTTAGAATCTTTTAAAATCCCTTGAATTTTTTTTAAACTTTTGAAAAATCCTCGGCATTTAAAAAAAATCAAAATATTATAAAAACGCGTAAAATTGGTAAGTGAAATCTGATATTTTCTTAGAAACTGGAAAATTTATTCAAATACCTTGAGATAATTCAAAATCCGTTAAAATCATTGAAATCCTTGGAATCTTTTAAAATATCCAAAAACCTTATAGCCTTATAGGTCCTCTAAAATTATTCTATACCATCTGAAATTCTATTAAATTCTATAAAACCTCTTGAAAATGTTTTTAAATTCCTTAAAATCTTTCAAATTTTTTGAAATCCCTTGCAAATTTTTTTATCTTTTGAAAATTTCATGGAATCTTTAAAAATAACCTGAAACGTTTAATATGCTTTGAAATCCTTTGAATGTTATTAAAGCTCTCTGAAATTCCTTAAAAATTTTAGAAATACCCTAGAATCTTCAAAATCCTTTGAAATACCTTCAAATTAATGAAATCTATTACAAATTCTTTGGAATTTTTTTAAATACCCTGAAATATTTCTGAACATTCTAAATCTTATGAAATCGCTCGAAAAATCTTAAAGCTCTTGAAAATTCCTTGGAATTTTTTTAAATGCCTTAAAATATTTGAAATCCTTTGCATTTTTTTAAAGCTTTTAAAAATTTCTTGTGATCTTTTGAAATATCTTAAAATATTGCAAATCCGTTGAAATATTTTGGATTCCTTTCAAACCAAGGTCTTGAAAATTTCTTAACAATTTTAGAAATACCCTATAATCTTTAAAATCCTTTGTAATCCCTTCAAATTACTGAAATCTATTAACAAATTCTTAGAATCTTTCAAAATACTCTGTAAGATTTTAATAGAATTCAAGAAAATTCAGAAATAGGTATAAACCTGAACTCAATAGTGGTTAACTCTTTGGTTATTGTTTATTGAAAGAAAAGTGATCTTTTCATTTAAAGTGATTATAGTGTCTTTATATTAAAAATGTGACTAAAATGTGATTTAAGAAAAAAATTCACTAAGAGTTGAAAGAGCTTCTTACAGAAATTCTGAATTTTTAATTTTTTTTTTAATCCCTGACTATTCCCTGTTTTTCCCTGACCTACGGCCACCCTGAATAAAATGTATTCTTCTTTATAAATACATTTTTTAAATGACAAGAATTATAGGAAAAGGCTCGAGAAAAGGAAAAATACATGCTTCTTTGTTTTTCAATAAAGTTACTTTGATATCTATTATCTATATTTAGAATATGGCACAACTTGTACCTGGTTGGATTTCAGCTTCCTCGTCTTTTTCGGTTGGTTCAGTAACAACAACTTCCGGTTCTACTGGAGTATCAAGAGCTTCTTTCTCCTTGTCCATTTCCTTCATATCCGTCACCTCAGGGTCAGCGTTCTGCTTCCGGTCCTCCCAAGCTGCCAGACTTTCCCTCCCCAATCTCTCCGAGGTCAGCTTCTTCACCGCTTTGATCCATAATTGTTTCCTAGGCGAAATATTCGACCTAAAATAGAAAAGGCCACACACAAATGTGGTTATATTTTTATTCATGTATTGTTTATTATTTTCATTTATTGCAATTTGAAGTATATATATTTTTAAACAGCAAAATATTTTTTAAATCCAAAAACTATTTATTAAATTTGTAAGGGAGCGTCCATTAATTAAGTAAGCCATTTGGGGGAGAGGCCGGGGGTGGGGGGGGGGGTCCAGAAAAACTATTATATATTTATATATTTATATATATTATACCATTAGGCCATTTCCTTTTCAGGGTAAGCGTAACTCACTCGGTGAGGGAGGAAGTAATGTGGAGGAGGGAGTATAGATTTTTAGATTGATATAAAATTCCCGTGTTATTTATTTAAATAAGACGTTCGTTCCGCAAAACGACTCCGACCCAGGTTGCTGATCAATCTCTCTAGCAATCACCCCAAGTGTAGAGCCTCACAAAGTCATAATGTGAGGTTCCCCACTCGAGCCCATTAGTATCCAAGGTCTTTTGTATCAGGCGTCGTTCACTCTACTGGCACTCCTTTTATAAACTATTTATCGCTACATTTTTCTGTCCTGACATATTACTCTAGCTTCCTTCACGTCCATGCGTTTTTTCATACGAGGACTTGCGTTTCTATGGCTTCTTATGTCTTTTCGAATTAGGGTCTCATTTACGCATTATAACCATTCTTTCCGCGGTCCGCCTCTGGGCACACTGCCATTTACTTTACCTTGATACACTTATTTCGTTAGTCGTTCATCTTTAATTCTCTCAAAATGTTCAAACCATCTTTGCAAATTTCTTTCACATATATCAACTAGTGTCTTCTCTATACCACATTCTTTGAGGATTATTTCATTACTCTCTTTGTCCATCAATGTTTTGCCGCATATTATGCGCAGGAATTTCATGTTAATAATTGTCCTCTTATCCTTTTCTTGATAGGTCCACGTCTCGTTACCGTACAACACAGTCAGTATAAATATAGAATTATGTATTGTCCTTTTGACTTCACTTGATATATTTTCACTTCTGATAATGGGCCCTGCTGAACCGTTTTCTTCGTACCCTCGTTTATACGCCTATCTAACTCTCCATCAGTCTTTACGTCACTAGTGAATAGGCTACCAAGATATACGTACTTATTTACTTGTTCTATTTTCTCATCATTGAGAACAATGTTGCACATTGTTTTCTCACACTTTCCGTCAAACACACCATAATTTCTTTTTTATTTATGATAATTCTGAGGCGCATGTTCTCCATGGAGAACATGCTTTTCACTTTTCGGCTCATTAGAGTTAGAAGTCTACTTTTTAATCTTCAATCTTTGTCATGCTCATTTTGCAGAAAATTATTCATGATAAAATGGATTTCTGTTCGATCTTAATTTTAAATTATTAAATAGAGACACTAAACGAATGATTCGTTCCAATCTGCAGGGTTTTGCTTATGAATATTTTCTGATTTCTTTTAATTGAGTCTAAATTATTTTAACTCAATTTCTCGAAATAAATATTTTTATTATAAAATTCTTTCTAAGAAGAATGCACTAAATATAGTAATTTTAGAAATACAAATTTTTTTTATTATTGCTTTTTCCTATTTGTGGATATTGTAATAATCTAAATAGATTGGTTTGAATCACCCAAGAACATTAGATCTATGCACTATGGTGTTTTCCTTCTTCAATATACATAATTTACTTATTTTCAGGTTTCATATATAAAAAATGAAAAATGTTTATATTTATACATGATATATGTTTGAAATATTTTTCAAAAAATGTCTTCCTGGTACTTATTTGAAAATAAGGTTGCCAATGGGATGTACATAGCACCAATTTGGAAATCACCAAGATACTTATCAAAAATAAGTTGTCTTGTTCCCTATAACCAAAGGTATTCTAAGGAATATGCCATATATACAATATATGAGCATAATTTTTCATTATGTACCAATGAGTATACTTTTGTAATAATCTTATGCCGAATTTTCTATTTATAAAAAAATATTTTCTTACTTATGTTTTTATTTTCAGATCACTTTTGATATCTTATTTTTGTATTCATTTCTGAATAATTGATAATGATTTTTGAAACGATTTCTTCTATTTTGTGTTTTTCTTAGTTCTGTAAAAAAAATTTTTTGTAACATGTGCACTTTATGTTTTGGGTTAGTTCAAGAGGTTCGGTGAAAACTATATCATTTGTCCTGGCAAACGAAAAGCTATAAAAATCGAAAGGTCTTTTCTCTCTCTCTCTCTCTCTCTCTCTCTCTCTCTAAAAAGTAATTTCTTAGTGATATTTTATTTAAAAATAATTCTTCTTTTCGAATATTAATTTAAAGATAATTTCCACAATTTTCAGTTTTTATATTAAAATATATCTATTATACCTTGTAGTTTCCTATAAATAATCCCTGATGAGGGAGTCTAAATTGACTCCGAAACATGCTGGTTCCCTGGTAGTATAAAAAAGCCGGATAAAGGAAAAAGTGAGAGGTTGGTTTTTGGTTGACTTTTTCTCCTTTTCTCCCTCTTTTTGAATTGGTTATTTTTGTCTCTAATGAACCGAAAAGTGAGGTAGTTTAGAAGTCTACTTTTTAATCTTGAATCTTTTTCATGCTCATTTTGCAGAAAATTATTCATGATAAAATGGATTTCTGTTCGATGTTAATTTTAAAATATTTGTAATTATAGCTATATTCGTCTGCCTTGTAATTCGTTCTGCCTGATTTAAAATGGATTCGGTCCATACACATTTTTTAATGTAGAAATATTGCATCTTTCTTGGACAGAAATGCAACTGTTTCGTTCAAAATTCAACTATTTCCTAAAAAATGTACTTTTGGTTTAAAATATGTATTTTTCTGTAGAAAAGTCTATTGAAATCCTTTTCGAATTTTAATTTTTCTTGGACATAAATGCAACGGTTTGGTTGAAAATTTAACAATCTTGTTAAAAAGTCATACTTTTTGGTTAAAAATTCGACTATTTAGCAGAAAATTAACTTATAGTTTTCACAATTTTGTTGAAAAGTCGTACTTTTTGGTTGAAAATTTTGCTGTTTTGTTGAAAATTCAACTATTTTGTAGAAAATTTACTTTTTGGTTAAAAATTCTGTTTTGTTGAAAATGTAACTATTTTGTAGAAAAATTTACTTTTTGGTTAAATTTTATATTTTTGTGTTGTAAAGAGAAGTAAAATCTTTTCCGGATAAAAATTCAACTATTTAAAAAAAAAAGTTTTTTCTTAATTAAAAATTCATCTGCTCTAAGAGAAGTTTCATATTTATTAGATAAAAATGCAACTGCGTTTGGTTGAAAATAAAATTATTTTGCAAAAAATTCATACTTGTGGTTGAAAAGTCTACTGTTTTGTTGAAAATTTAACTATTTCCTAGAAATTTTACTTTTTGTTTAAAATTCACATTTTGGTGTTAAAAAATGAACTGAAGGCTTTTCTGGATGAAAGTTCAACTTTTAAAAAAAATTTGTCCTTTTTTTGATAAAAAATTCATATGTTTTAGTACAAATTTCATCTTTCTTGGATAAAAATTCAACTATTTGGAAGCGACTTGAACTATTCCGTTAAAAATTCATCCCTTATGGTATAAAAATTCGTCCTTTTGGATGAAAAATTGAATTTTGTTCGTAGAAACTTATTTTTTGTTGAAAAATTCATATTTTGATTTCGGAAAGTCAACTGGAATCTTTTCGGTAGAGAATTTAACAATTTTCAACAATTTTTTTAAAAGGTCATCCTTTTTGAGTAAAAATTCGTCTTTTTAGATTAAACGTTCAATTTTTCTCGCAGACTCTTATTTCTTGGTTAAAAATTCATATTTTTATCGTGGAAAGTGAACTAAAATCTTTTTTAACAGAAAATTAAACTCTTTTTTTTCTAATTTTTTCTAATTCATCTTTTTGATTTATAAATTCATCCGCTTTGGTAGAAATTTCTTTTTTTTTTATGAAAATGCAACTTTTTGGTAAAAAATTATTCTTCTTTGCTTGAGTATTCAACTTTCTTATTTGAAAGATTTGTTTGAATCACTTTGTTAAGAAATAATTTTTTTCGAACAGTTATATTTTTTGTTGAAAATTCATCTCTTTAATTGAAAGTTTAACTATTTTGTTGAAAATTAATCTTTTCAAATTGAAAATTCAACTACTTGGGTAAAAGTTAAACTACATTGTTAAAAATTTATTTGTTTGATTGAAGGCTTAGGTCTTTGATAAAAAATTTAAATGTTTAGTGGAAAAGTCTTTTTTTTTTTAATTAATTTTTTAATTGAAAATTTAACATTTCGATTTTTTAAGGTTGTTCTTTTTCAGTTGAAATTTCTCCTTTTTTGGTAAGGAAAAAATAATTTTCTTGGTTTAAAATGTAATTTTTGTTGGGTAAAAATACATCAGTTTCGTGGAAAAATAATTTTTCGCTGAAGTCATATTTTTTGTTTTTCAATTGAATTTTTGTAGAGAAAAATTCGTCTTTTTGGTTAAATTTTTTTTTTTATAAATTTAATGTTTTTTGATTCAAATAGAAACTAATACACTTTTTGTTGGTTATTTATATTTTTAGGTTGAAAATTCAACTATTATGTGAAAAATTAAATTATTTTGTTGAAAATTCAAGTGTCTTATTAAAAAGCCATATTTTATAGTAGAAAAGACATTTCTTTGTTAGAAATAAATTAATAAATTTGAACATTTTAAATTTGTATCTGAAATACTGTTTTATTCCGTTTATAAAAGATTCTATGTTGAAAGTATTGCAAGATTAAAATGCTGATATCTGAACTCCCTGTCTAATTCTACTAGCAATATCTAGTAAAATATTTTTGGAAACTAAAAATTACGTAAAGAAAGAGTGGGGGGAGGGTAGAAATATTTTGTTGCAGTTTGCTACAGGAGGGAGGGGGGTCTCAGAAATTCTATGTGTTTTCATATTATTTTATATACTATATTGATATAGTAATGTTATAAGAAAGTTTAATTGAGATTTTTTATCTTGTATACAAAATAAAACATTTTATATAAATTTTGTGCATACATTTTTCCAAGCATATAATATCAAGAGACAGTATTGTTTGGTTCATTGATTTCAATATAAATTTGCAGTATATATTAAAATATAAATTATAGTATGACTATATACGAGCGAAGTTTACATGTAAATAACTACGTATATATTTATGTTATATAATATACTCAATTAATCAAATGTGATAGAAAACTTCTAATCATAAAAGACGGGCTTTGATTATATATTCGATACAATGTATTAATATAACATAGATACATAAGAAAGTCGTTTGTAATAACTTCACTCGTATTTTTCTACTATTTATATTCTCAGGACAAATATAGACTACACATTTTATATTAAAATTAATTAACCGAAAAAATTTTTTCAACCTCTTGAAATTTTCAGTTACAGTATCTGAAAATTCCTAAACTGTAACAGAATTTTCCGAAACATGTAACTGAAGCTGTATGCAGTTACCGTTGCTGAAATTTCTGTTACAGTTTAGGAAAATTTAGAAACGGTTTCAGTCAGCAGGGCTGAATTAAAGGTAAAATTTTATAATAATTGTAATATTTTTAAAACTTTGCAGTTACATAAAACGTACTTCTCTAATGAACAATGTCGATTTGTAACCTCGTCAGAGGTCGGGAACATGTACATTTTTTAGAAGAAGACATTTTATTGAATAAGCGCTCGAAAAAAATGTAATATTTCTGCAAATGGAGTAGTACATAGAATTTAGTAGTTTAATACTAAATTTAAATTTGCAACCAGTTTGAAGGTCCGGAACATGTTCATTTTTGTATTAATTGAAATTTTGTTAATAACTTTTAGGAAAAAATTATAATAAAGGTGCAAACTTGAGTAACGATTTAAATTATTATTTAGAATTAAACATATGATTTGCAACCTCATGATTTATACGGAACATGCAATTCTTCATATTTTTTTATTTTTTTTTAAAGTATGGCACAGTGAAAAAAAATGTAATGATTTTGCAAAGTGGTTGCAATTGTTTGATGTAAAGCTGCGTATGTAGCGTTGAGTTTGCAACCCAATAAGTGATCTAACTTGTTAAAATTTCAAATATTAAAATTTGTAGTCATTTAATTCTTTTTTTCATTAAAAAAAATGTAATAAAGTTGCAAATTGGGGTATGATTAAAATATGCTGATTTAAAAAGCAGTTAAAAATTGCAACCAATTTGATGGCTGGGATCTTAAGAAAATATCAAATTTTCAATATTTTTAGTAATTTTGACTTTTTTATTCATTCAAAAAATAGAATATTTTTGCAAATTTGAGTAAATAATCCAAATTAAAGTAGGTAATAATTAATTGTAAATACTAATGTACGCATGGAAAATAATTAAGTTACTTTAGTGAATAGTTAAAACAATCTACGTGTTAACAATTTAAAATTATAATTAATGATTGTACGCATATCTTAAACTTACAATTAATATTTATTTCTATGGACTGCATTATTTTAAATAAATACATTAGGATATATATAACTAGTGATCTTTATTGCGTTCTGAAAAAGTTTATTTCCTTTTAAAGGAACTTTTTTTTACTAGATATTAAAGGGGAATGTCTTGTAAATATTTGTTATAACTGTTTCTTCTGACTACTTAATTGAATAATAATAAGCAATTTGTTTAAACATATAAACAATGTGTACAGAATTTTCTATCCTTAATAATTATAAAGTATATAATGTCTTCAACTTTTAAAAAGGACTTAAAAGGTTAAGAGAGCAAAGTTATTTTTGTTCTTATTGATAAAATTAATTGATCATACAAACTTATTTAGACGATTTTTTGCTTCATAAAATATAAGTAAATATATTATTATGTGATCCATTATTCTTATATCTATTCTTTCAATATACTCTCAACTTACAACTATACCAAAGGGTAGAATTAATTTATACAGTAAGTACAAATAAATATTATTCTTTGTACTATATAAGCTATATATAATTTACATTGACTCCTATCCGAGCTTAATCCTAGACAACAAAATGGGAAAATGATTATAATATTACGCAACTTTATAAAATCGTATAGTCTCTCTTAAATTCACAGACAATTTTTAAAAATTGCTTACAATTTTTCTTTCACGTAAGTTACATAAGTGACACCAAGTTTATAAACTTGAATTAATGCACTAAGGAACGTCTGTAAGCATCTAGATGTTTATAATTAAAACAAAAAATTTATTAAAAAATTCTTCTAATTAATCTCCCAATGTTACATCTTGATCATATTTATTTATTTGATGAGGTTATGAGTGAATGCCCTTCACAATTTGTTTTAGAACAAGGAGAAAAATCATTCCTGAAACATTACCCTAAAATTGAGTAAAACGGGGATATAGTGACATTTTGCAATAATTTCATAGGATTTTAAATATTTTTTTGACAATAATTTGTAGAAATTTTACCAGCAGTTGAGTAAAATTCAAAATTTCTTTATTTTACCCAACTGCTAGTGAAATTTCTACAAACTATTATCGAAAAAATATTCAACATCTTATGAAATTATTGCAAAATGTCACTATTTCCCCGTTTTACACAATTTTTCGGTAATGTATCACAAATGAATTTTCTACGTGTAGTTTTGAAACTTTTCACTAAAAATTTAGTCTTGACATTAAAGCAAATTAGTAACTCAATTTTCACTAATGCAGTTTTAAAAAAATTACTATATCCTAATCTATTTATTTAAAATAATGCAGTCTATATAAATAAGTATTAATTGCAAGTTTAAGATATGCGTACAATCATTAATTATAAATTTAAAATGTTAACACACAGACTGTTTTAACTATTAACTAAATGAACTTAATTATTTTCTATGCGTACATTAGTATTTATAATTAATTATTACCTACTTTAGTTTGGATTATTTACTCAAATTTGCAAACATATTCTATTTTTTGAATGAATAAAAAAGCCGAAATTATTAAAAATACAGAAAATTTGATATTTTCTTACGAGCCCAACCTACAAATTATAATATTTGAAATTTTAACAAGTTCCCGATCACTTATTGGGTTGCAAACTCAACACTACATAGGTAGCATTACATCAAACAATTGCAACCACTTTGCAAAATTATTACATTTTTTTCACTGAGCCATTTAAAAAAAAATCAAGAATCAACAAACATAAAGAATTGCATGTTCCGTATAAATAATGAGGTTGCAAATCGTATGTTTATTTCTAAACAATAATTTAAATCATTATGCAAGTTTGCACCTTTATTATAATTTTTTCCTAAAAGTTATTAACAAAATTTCAATTAATACAAAAATAAACATGTTCCGGACCTTCAAATTGGTTGCAGATTTAAATTTAGTATCGGACAACTAAATTCTATGTACTACTCCATTTGCAGAAATATTACATTTTTTTTCGAGCCCTTATTCAATAAAATATCTTTTTCTAAAAAATTTACATGTTTCCGACCTCTGACGGGGTTGCAAATCGACCATGTTCATTAGGGAAGTATGTATTATGTAACTACAAAGTTTTAAAAATATTATATTAGATATGAGATTTTTTTCTCTACTGACTGGCCTATAAAGCCTTAGTGACGTGTCTCTGAAAATTCCTACAGAAATTTCTAAGAGTGTAAAAAATGACTTACTCATTAATCCCAGTGGTGTCACTGTCCAGCATCATGCTCCAAGTTTGTTCTGTAATCATTATCTCTCGTTCACTTAATGCACCCCGTGCATTTAAGTTGTCATTAATAACGCGATCGCGTCGAATCTCTTCATTTCGGACTTCTTTAAATTATCTCACCTATAACAATGACTTTCGTGACAATAAAAGTATCAACATTCAAAGGTCTCGATCGACATCAAAACAGCTCTTGGTGAATGGAAATCTTCAAGCTCGTGCATTTTTTCGGCCAACCATTTTCCCCACAAATATAATAATTTGTGTCACATTTATAAATATAACAAATATTATGCAGTATGCTATATTATAAAGCGTGAAATTTAAGAACAATTAGAAACAAGCGTGTACGAAAGTTTTTAAATTAAAACGCATCACAGTTTAGATCAAAAAAATTAACAGTTGAGAAAAGCAGTTTTCAGGCATTATAAATAGATTTGTTTAAATAGCATTTAGGTGACAGATTCCAAAATAAAAGAGATTGCATGCGAACATCAGTAGTTTTAGAACGCAATAGTGAGACGCAGAAGTAAAAGATTTATGTTACTTTGCTCCTTAATTTCACTAATCAAAATATCGTTTTTTATTCTATAAAAAATAAACTATCAAGTGTGCATTCTCAAGTATTTAAAATATATTTTTATCTGTAATTTGTCCCTTGAAAATTGTTGATGCGACTGAAAAGTTAAATTTTCTATTTTTACATTAGAGGAAAGCATGACTAGATATTTTTATCCCTAAATATTAATGGGGATCGATATCATTCAGAGATTAAGTTTAAAATTATTCTATCAATAATGATATCATTTCTAAAAGAAGATATTAAAATCATTAAATTACTATCATATTATTTAAATATTATTCTTCAATTAGCCTTTTATCATACGTTATTTCGATGTCCTAGAAATGAATCCGAACATCTTTTAAAAATCTTTTTCTTTGTGCCCTTTAAACAGGGTTGCTAAAAAATCAAATTTCGAAATTCCCTGACCAATTTTTCACTTTCTCTGATTCCTAGATTTATTTTAAACACTTTTACTGAAAACAGTCACTAAAAGTTTTCAACTTAAAAAGATCTGTTTTGAACCAAAAATGAAAGAAATTAAATGTTCACTTCAAACAATTAATTTTCAACCAAGAAAAGAGAAAATTTAATAATAGTTAAATTTCCAACCAAAGTCATGAATCTCCAATAAAAAAAAATAATTCTCAACAAAAAGTGTAACAGTTGACATTTCCACTAAAAAATATTTTAATATTGAATAAAAAATAGTTAACTCAAGCAAAAAAATAAAATTCAACAAATTTGTTGAACCCTCAACCAAAAAAGACTGATTTTTTAACCAAAAAATAAGAATTTTCTACCAAAATAATTGAATATTTACACAAAAAAGACGAGTTTTCAACAAAATTAATTAATTTTAAACTAAAAAGGATAAAGTTTCACGAAAGAAAGGAATTGTTACATATTCAGTTCATCAAATTAATTTTCAACAAAGTAAAATAAATAAAAAGAAAGATAAATTTTCGATCAGTTTTCAATCAAGAATTTTTAGCGCGAAGGAAGAATTTTCTACCAAAAGACAAATTTTCAACTAAAAAAGATCTATTTTCAACCAAAAATAGAAAGATGATTTTTCAGTTAGAAAAAATAAATTATTATTTAAAACAAAAACGAATTTTCAACAAAATAGTTAAATTTTTAACTAAACAGATGAATTGTTATCCAAGGAAATAAAATTACTATCAACAAAGATGATTTTTCTACCTAAATAATTCAATTTTCAATCCAAAAAAGACAACTTTTCAACAAAATGAACTAATTTTAAGCTGAAAAAACTAAACAAAAAATTACTATTCAACCACATAAATTAAATAAGAAAGATAAATCTTCGCGAAAATTAATTTTCTACCAAAAAAGATTAATTTTAAACAAAATACATGAATTTTCAACTAAAAAGGATCAATCAATTTTCAAACAAAAAGAAAAAGGTGACTTTTCAGTTAAAAAATAAATTTTCATAAAAAATGAATTTTCAACAAAATAGTTCAATTTTCCAAAAAAATCCATTTTTTACCAAAAACTAAAGTTAAATATTTTCAGTAAGAAAAATATATATCAACTAAATAAAATAAATTTTCAACGAAATATTTAAATTTTGAACCAAACGGATGAATTTTTATATAAGAAGATTAAAATTCTATCCAAAAAGATCAATTTTCCACAAAAAATGAAATTGTTGACTTTTCAGTTGAAAAAAATTAATTTTCATTTAAAAAAATAATAATTTCCAACAAAAAAAAGTAATTTTCAACCAAAAAAATTCGTTTTTAACCAACAAGATTAGTTTTTTACCAAAAAAGATTAAGTTTCAACAAAATACATGAATTTTAAACAAAATATGTAAATATTTAAAGGAAATTTTAATATGAACCACAATTATGAATTTTTAAACAAAAAAATTATCATTTTTGACAAAATAATAGAATTTTCAGCGTAAAGGATAAGTTTTCTACAAAAGACAAATTTTCAACAAAGTACATGAATTTTAAACAAAATATGTAAATGTTTAAAGGAAATTTTGATATGAACCACAATTATGAATTTTTAAACAAAAAAATTATCATTTTTGACAAAATAATAGAATTTTCAGCGTAAAGGATAATTTTTCTACAAAAGACAAATTTTCAAGAAAGTACATGAATTTTCAAATAAAAAAGATCAACGATTAACTAAAAATAGAAAGGTGTATTTTCAGATAGAGAAATAAACTTTCATACAAAAAAAACGAATTTTTAAGAAAATAGTTCAATTTTCCACCAAAGAAATGAATTATTTACCAAAAATAGAAACGAAAGATTTTCAGTAAAAAAAAATTATATTGCATCTAAATAAAATAAATTTTCAAAGAAATAGTTCAATTTTGAATTGAACAGATGAATTTTTATTCAAGAAGATTAAATTTTTATCATAAAAAATAAATTTTCCACAAAATATCGAATAGTTGAATTTTCAGTAAAGAAATGAGTTTTTAACTAAAATGATGAATATACAACAACAACAAAAAAGAATTTGTAACCAAACAGAGAGAACTTTTAACCCAAAAGATTAATTTTCTACAGAAAAATGAGCTCACAAACTAAATAATTTAATTTTCAGCCAAAGAAATGAATTTTCAACCAAAAAGGTGAAGTTTCAACCAATGAGATTACTTTTCTATGAAAGAAGACGAATTTTCGACATAAAATGGAATAGTTAAATTTTTTGTTTGAAAAATTAATTTAAAAAAATATTTTCAACTAAAGAAATAAGTTTCTAACCAAGAAGATCAATTTTCTACCAAACAAAATTAACTTTTAAGAAAATACATGAATTATGAATTAATTATTTGAATTTTTAAAGGAATATTCTACCTAAGAGTTAAATTTTAGGGCCATAGAAATTAATTTTCAACTAAATACAAGAATTTTAAACAAACATAGAATAGTTAAATTTTGAGTAAAAAAAATTGATAGAAAAAAAAAATAATTTTCAACAATATCGTTGAATATTTAAAAAATTCAACTAGAATGATGAATTGACAACAAAAAATTTGAATTTTGAACAAGGTAGTTCCGCTTTCAACTAAGAAGTTTAATTTTCAAACATTCAATTATACAAAAAAGTTGAATTTACAACCCAAAAAGACAAATTTTCAACAAAACACTGAATTATCAGACAAAAAAGATGACTTTATAACATAATTGTTGAATCGCTAACAAAATAATCAAATTAACTTTAAATTGTTTATTGAAAATTCCTTGACACTCAATGACTAGTTTTAAATCCTCTGATTTTCCCTGACTTTCTAGAACCTGTAGCAACCCAATTTAAAAATTAAATGAGGCGCCAAAATCTAAACGTTCAAAACTTTGAACCTAATTCTTATCCTTGAAAAATATTACATTCAAAACCTAAAATTAGTTTTTATTAAAAAACGGTTTACTTTTAAACTGGATTGTTATTTTTTGTTATACTTTTATTACACTTCCTAAATTAATATATATCAGGAAAATGATTAAAGAAACAAATTGGAAAGAAAAATTGAAAAGAAAACTGTTAAACACTGAGAAGAAGACAACCACAGAGATTTTAAAACATTTGAAATAGAATTACAGAAATAACAGAGATTCGCAGATCTACTTAAATCGATCGATAAATATAAAAAAAAAAACAATAATTCACAGTGATTTACCCAAACGAGATGACAGAAAGATCCAGAGGAAGCAAAATTCCTCTTCCGCAAGCGATGTCACTCTCGAAAGGTACAACCGGGAGACTTCCGAGGAGGCAAATATTCCACTGATGTGACGTTGTTCTACCCCCTCTCGTTGATGCGAAAAGAAGGGATGTCGCTGCGATGAAAAAAATGAGTTGATCGCAGTACACTGACCACTGACAGAATAATAGATCTCGACAACAAAGGAGGTAAATTGGAAGATTTTTACTCCCTGTTGATGATCCTTTCAACCGATTACTCCGCATCGAGGCTGAAAAATCCAAACAGTTTCAAGTAATATTCAATTTTAAAAACTTAAAAGTTATTAATTTTCAGCCTAATATTTAATTTAATTATTTCCAGTGGTGTAGTCGAGGCCTGGCGGGAACTGGCACCGCCAGGGTACTTTTTTTGAAAGCCTGACTTTTTACCTCGACCCATCCTTGAAAGTACCGTAGTTGTTGGCTAAGGAAGGATTTCACCTTTATAAATTGTTTTTAATAAAATTAATGTAGATAACATATTAAATTCAATACGAAACATTTT
>CAKNXH010000224.1:262621-273106 GCA_932178445.1 Andricus quercusramuli
TAAATTATTTCAAATAAAATTAATGTATATAACATACTAAATTCAATACGACACATTTTAAACTTTTTCTGCTATCAAAGATGAATTTTCAAACAAAAAGGATGAATTTTTAACAACGTAGTAGAATTTTCGACCAAAAATGATTACCATAACAAGATGTATCAATTTTCTTAAAATTATTAGATTTTTAACAAAATAGTTGATTTTTCAGCATACAAAGATGCATTTTCAGTCAAATGTTCAATTTTTTAAACAAAAAAGGTGAAAATTCAATCAAATATTTGATATTAAAAACTTAAAATTTATTAATTTTCAGCCTAATATTTAATTTTATTATTTCCAGTGGTGTAGTCGAGGACTGGCGGGGCCTGGCCCCGCACAGTGGGACCAAACGCATATTTTTCGTTCAAAAAAGTCTACAGACTTCAATTTGGCCCCGATTTGCGATTTTGTTGTTGTTGATCAATGATCAATAAATTTCGAAGAGCACCTTGGTCATAGATTTTTCAATTTTTATTTGTTTATTTATTATATGTTTACTCAAAGTATGAGAAAATCGACATTTTTCACATAATTATTATTTACTCTTCAAAAACGGTTTGCATGTAATAAAAATCATCTTGAATCAACGCAAGAGTACTCCCAGAATACAAATAATGCGATTATTGTACGTTTCAATTATTATAAACAAATTAAATTAAAAAATAGTCAATTATCGTAATAGTGGTTGGAAAACGTTTGTTCTCAGCTAAAAATGCTTTTCATTATTGTGAGAGTGATTGTTAGTCAGTATATTGATGCAGATATTCTTTAAAATAATATATGTTCCATTTTATTTGTGAAAATACAACAATTGTTGAATTTTTGAACAAATGAAATAAATAAATATAAAAATTTGGCACTTTGGCCTGGAAAATAATTGTTTGCACCAAAACTGCTTTAAATTTTTGTGAGAGAGATTTGCGGTCACTATTTTTAGGTGAAATTAACAACTAGCAATTATTATTATTTATTGTCATTATTCAATTTCAAATGTCACGAAATTTTCATATATTTAAAAATATTGTAATTTTTGTTGAAAAAAATTTTTCTTATCTGGAAATACGTTAAATTATTTTGAGAGTGATCATCAGTAACAATTTCTATAAATCAATAACTAATATAATATTTATAAACCATTTTTGTGAAAAATTTTGGAATTATTGGTTTTTCAATTTCGGATACAAGGATGCATTTTCATTTAAAGGTTCGATTTTTCAAACAAGAAAAGATGAAAATTCAAATAAAATATTTGATATTAAAAACATAAAAGTTATTAATTTTTAGCCTAATATTTAATTTAATTATTATCAGTGGTTCAGTCGAGGCCTTGGCGGGACCTGGCGCCGCCAGGGTACTTTTTTTGAAGGTCTGACGACGCCCAGCAACTTTCTTGTCACACGGAAAATTTTTCCAGTTATGGGCCATCCATAAACTTCTTTACTAAATTCGGGCTTTTCACCTACCCCAACCCTTGAAAGTACCGTAGTTATTGGCTAAAGAAGGATTTTACGTTTATAAATTGTTTTCAATAAAATTAATGTAGATAATATATTAAATTCAATACGAAACATTTTTAATTTCTTAGATTCCAAGTCGAAATATATTGCATTTTCAACAAAATAGTTGACTTTACTACCAAAAAATATTTTCTACCCGAAGAAATGAAATTTCAACACAAAAAGGCGCATTTTTAAAAACAAACTTAATTTTCAAACAAACAGTTGCATTAACAACCAAATAGATGAAATATCCAGTAGAAGAGATGATTTTTTCAAAAAGTAGTTACAGATTTAACTAAATAATGAAATTTTCAAGTCATAAAGACTAATTTTTTCGAAGACCGTTTAATTTTTGACAAAAAAGGTTACTTTTCAACCAAGAAAGACAAATTTTCAACCAAGTAGGATAACTTTTTCTGCTATCAAAGATGAATTTTCAATCCAAAAGGATGAATTTTTAACAACGTGGTATAAGTTTCGACCAAAAATGATGACTTTCATAAGATGTTCAATTTTCAAAAAAAAAAAAAAATAGATTTTTAACAAAATAGTTGAATTTCTATCCAAAAAGTTTAATTTTCAGCATACAAAAACGCATTTTCAATCAAATGTTCGATTTTTCAAAGAAGAAAAGATGAAAATTCAATCAAATATTTAATATTAACAACTTAAAAGTTATTAATTTTCAGCTTGATATGTAATTTTTTCCATGTGGTGTAGTCAATCTCGCGAGGCCTGGCGCCGCCGGGGTAGTTTTCTTGAATGCCTGGTGGTGCCTTGTCACACGGAATATTTTTCTAATTATGGGCAATCCATAAACTAATTTACCAATTTTGGGGTTTTTTAACTCCCCTTCCCTTAAAAGTACCGTATTTGTTGGCTAAAGACGGAGTTTACGTTTATAAATTAAATTATATTGCATTTTTAACAAAATAGTTTAATTTTCTATCAAAGAAGATTTTTTACCCAAAGAAATGAATTTTAAATTTTTAAATATTTTTTAAAAATAATTAGAGTTTTAACAAAATAGTTAGATTTCTAACCAAAAAGATGAATTTTCAGCATACAATGATGCATTTTCAATTAAATGGTCCTTTTTTCAAACAAAAAAAGATTAAAATTCAATCAAATATTTAAATTTTCAAGCCAAAAAGACTAACTTTTTAGAAGACAGTTGAATTTTCATAAAAAAAGTTCATTTTCAACGTTTTCAACCAAGAAAGATGTGTTTTTAACAAGATAGCTGATTACTGATTAAAAAAGTTGAATTTTTAACAAAGAAGAATTATTTTGTACCCAAAAAGACGACATTTTAACGTATGTGAATTTTCTATGAAATAGTTGAATTTTTAACCAAAAAGATGAACTTTCAACAAACAAGATTAATTTTCTACACTAAAAAATCAAATAGTTGAATGTTTAATTTACACGATATACAGGATAAAGTTTCAAGAAAACATGAAATATTTAAATTTTTAGATAAAAACTCTGATAAAAAAATAAAAAATTAAATAAAAATCTCTGAACAAAAAAAAACGAATTTTCAACAAAATTGTTAAATTTTCAACCAAAAAGATGAATTTTCGACCAAAAAGATCAATGTTCTATCAAAAAGACGAATTTCCAACTTATCCAACATACAGGATAAAGTTTTAACTAAACATAGAATAGTTAAATTTTCAGTTGGAAAAACTTAATTTTCATCAAAGTAGTTAACTTTTGAACAACAAAAATAGGTTTTCAATTAAAATGATAAATCATCAACCAAAGAAATTAATTTTTTATGAAGGAGTTCAACTTACAATTGAGTAGTTGAATTTTCAGCCAAAAAGGATTTTTAAGTCAATAACGAAAAAAAATAATCTCAAATAAAGAATTTTTAATGCAGAAAGACGACTTTTGTACACAAAAATGAATTTTTAAACAGAAGGTGTGAACTCTGAACATAAAAGTTAATTTTCAACCAAAAAAGTTGAAATTTCTACGATGCAAGATGAATTTTTGAACTAAAAAGTCGAATTTTCTAAAAAAAAAAAAAAAAAGTGGAATTTTCAACCTAAAAATACGAATTTTTGATGAAAAATCTAATATTTGAAATTTCAAAAAAAAAGATTTTAATTTAAAATAAAAACCAGAAATATTTTTTTCATAAATTGTTGAATTTTCAAAAAAATAATCCTATTATAAAAAGCACATACATTTCGACTAACTTCACTAGTTAGTCATTTACATCTGATGTAAGTCACAGTAGAATCAGCTAAATCAGCTGTCGAGAGTCTAAATTTCTGACTTTATTATTACAATGAATTAATAAAATAGTTAAAAATTAAAAATACAAATAATGTGTTTGAGTCGAGTTATAGTTATAATTTATTGTTAGTTTCTCTAAACATAGGGAAAAGGGAAGAAAATGTTTATAAAATTAAAAACAAAATCAAAATTTTGAGTTATCTTGAAAACGGTGAACGGTAAACAAATGTTCAAAATTCGAAAACAAAATCCAAAAATTTTAATTATCTCTAAAAGGACCACAGATACGTGAAAATTGAAAACATTTTAGAGATTTAACGAAAGGGGTTTTTTTTTGACCAATTCGAAGTTAGTAGTTACACAACAGAAAGATTTTAAAAATTTTAAAAAATCAAAATTTTGTGTTATCTTGAGAGCGGTGGGAGATACGAAAACTGAAAACATTTTTAGGGTTTTCTTAAGGGGGGATGGCCCTCGGCCACTCCAATCTAAACCAATAAACAAATTTTCAAAATTAAAAAAAAAAAAATTTTTGAATTATCTCGAAAACGATCAGAGAAAAGTAAAAACTAAGTAAATTTAATGATTAATGAAGAAAAGAAAAAATTAATAAAGATTATCAATACATGAATTTTTACCTGAATAGCTAGGAGAATGTTATACTTGAAAAGAGAAATTTTTAAACAAAAATGGAATAGTTGAGTTTTCAAATAAAAAAATTAATTTTCAACAAAATAATTCAATTTTCAACCAAAAAAAGAATTATTTTCAGTTGAAAAATTAATTTTAAATAAAAAACGATTTTTAGCTAAGAGGTGAATTTTTCACTGAAATGATCAATCTTCAACAACAAAAAAAAGAAATTTGTAACAAAGCTGTGCAATTATTAAGTTGTAAAATTCATTAATTTTCACCTGCCAATTCTTTGAAAGTATACAATTTTAGGTATTTTTTTTTAATTGTTTAATTTCACATTACAGGTTAAAAGTAATTATTTAATTAGGCATTGGTTTGAATGATTTTTTCAACTATAAAATGCTGTTATAATAAATGAAAAAAATATTTATTATCCCTAGTTTTTAGAATAATATTAATATTAATAATATGAATAATTAAACCTAATTATTTTAATAAGAACTTGATTTTGCTTTTATATAGGGAATTTTCTATTAAAATTTTAATAATAATTAATATTATTATTGTTTTCCGGGGAACTTTTCCTCGATATCGATACGATAAATTATTAACATAAATTTGAAGCAGATTTTTACCTATTATTTTAAATTTGATATTATATTTATATTTAATTAAATGTTTAATAAGTACTAATATTTAATTGAATAATAAAAAATTTAATATATATGTATACAATTATTATCATATATGTGTAAATACATATATTAAATTTTTTTAACAATTTCAAAATCTAATTTTCTGTACAGAAAAATTTAGAGAAAAGAATAATAAATGAAATTCTCTGGATCAATTTTGGATCTTCGAAATTGCACAACAAAATGAAATTAATAATTGATAACCACACAATATTTTTGAAATAAGAAATAAACTTTTAACCTTTTTGACTTCTCATGTTAGTTTCAGTGGTTCCATTTAAAATAATGAAACTGCTCAAATATTTTACAGTGTTTGAATTAAAATAATAGATAAAAATCTCTTTCAAATTAATATTATTAATTTATCGTATCGATATCGAGGAAAAGTTCCACGAAAAATAATAATATTAATTATCATTCAAATTTTAATGAAAAATTTCTCATATATAAAAAATATGAATAAAGTTCTTATCCAATTAATTATTCCACATTTATATATGAAAATTAAAGCAAATAATTTAAAAAATGTATTTATTATATAAACATTTTATATTTGAAAAAATCATTAAAACCCATGCTTAATTAAATAATTAATTTTAACATGTAAATGTGAAATCAAGCAATTTTAAATGCATATTTTGTTGAAAATTCATTTTTTTAGTTGAAGACTTATAATTTTATTTGAAAATTCATCTCTTTGTTTGAAAAATCGGATTTTGAAATTTTAAATTAAATTTAGAACAAAAAATTAAATTGCTCTCCAGTGGAGCCGTCGATTTGTTATCTGAAAATAATTCTTATTTGGTTGAAATTTCATCATTTTAGTTGGATATTCATGTCTTTAGTTCAAAATTGAATTATTCTGTGGAAAATTAATTTTTTTATCTGAAAATTCAAAGATTCCATTTTTTGTTGAAAATTTATTTTCTTGCGTATAGCATTCTACTAGCTATTTAGGTAAAAATACATATATTCTGTTGAAAATTTGTTTTTTTGTTGTTGAAAATTGACTTTTCAACTGGAAATTCTACTATTTCATTTTCGATTGAAAAATGCATTCTTTTTTAGTTGACAATTTAACTATTTTATAGGAAATTTATGTATGTCGTTAAAAATTCGTCTTTTTTGTAGAAAATTAATCTTTCCTTTTAAAAATTCCACATTTAAATTTTCCAGAAAAAAATTTGTAACATAATTCAACAGTTGAATTAACAGCCGACAAATTTTTTAGAAACTTCTTAAATTGCTGATTACCAAATTCAAAAAAATTTATAAGGCGATCAAATGGATACTGCCCATTATGATAAATATAAGTAATTTACCGAAAATTCCAGTATTAGAGTTTATCCAGAATATTGCAGAAATTTAAATTTAGTAATCCCTAAACTAATTACATAAATATTTTGAGTTTAAAACTGCTCTCTGAAATTGTGAGACCAATATCAAGGATTACAGCGCAAAAAGAGCTCAAAAAAAGGGGAAATAGGATGATTTTCTCACGAAAGAGGGGAAAATAGGGGAAAGATTAAACATTAATTTGTATATTTTGAAAAGAACGAACAATCTTTTTATAAGAAATTTTATTTTTTTAAATAATTTTCAATGATTTCTGCCATTAAGGAGTTAATTTTTAAAAATTGGATATACTTAGGTCGTTGGAAATCTATTCAATTTTATAAAAAAAATCCGAGAACGAAATAAAATAAGTTTTCAAATTTACAATCAAAAATTTTTTAAATCTAAAGAAAATTTTGCCTTATGTGAAGTTTTTTTTAAATGTACAAAAACATATTTTTTCGATTGATTCGAACCTGAGATTTCTTCAGCTTGAAGCAAAGAAACATGTTATTATTTTTTATTGATGGGAAAAATTTTTTCTCGTATAACATTCCATAAATTCAATAAAAAAAAAGGTTTTTGCACATTTTCAACAAAATTATTACAGCGCAAAAAATTTAGTTTTATATAACAAATTCGTCATAATTTTTTAACCAATTCTCTTAAACTTAAATCAAACGTTGCTCAAGTTAGAATATTTAACATTGCAGTTGATGAATTTGGGATATTCAGGGCACGGAACTGCTCAAGGCTAAAAAAAAAACAGAAAAATAGTAACCATAGTTCTCTCAAAAAAGTAAGCTCTAAAAGTAACAATAACCTGGAAAAAAGTAACCAAAAAGAAAGATTTTTTTATCAAAAAAGAAAAAGTTTCCACCAAAAATATGAATCTTCAACAAAAAATGTATATTTAAGAAAGTAGTTTAAGTTTTAACAAAATGATTACATTTTTCTGAGTAAAAAAGATGAATTGTTAACGAAAAATGTAGTAGTTAATATAATAACCAAAACAGATTTAAATTTAATATAAAAAATAGTCGAATTCGTTCAAAAAACACGATTTTTTAACAAAATAGGTTATTTTCAACCAAATTGTTGAGTTTTTTAAGCCAAAAAGAGCAATTTTTACCAAAAAATATCTGCAAACAAATACATAGTTGAATTTTCTACAGAAACAGGACAATCTTTAACCGAAAAAGCCGAATTTTCAACAAAATACGTACATTTCTAACCACAAAGATGAATTTTCAAATAAAATTATGCATGTTTAGGCAAAAGGTTGATTCTCAATCAATTCAATTATGTTTTTACAGAAAAAGACGAATTTTCAACTAAAATGATGAAGTTTGCAAGAAAAATATTAAGTTTTAACAAAAATTGTTCAACTTTTACCCGAATTTCAACAAAAATCAATAAATTTTCATTAAAAAAATATAATGCATAGTACGTTATTTCAATAAAAAAGATTTAAATTTTAAATTAAAAACTAGCACTTTTAGCTAAATTGAAATTTTGATCAGGGTTCATAATAATTTACATGATAGCCCTTTTTACACATTTTACATACGAACTAATTATTATTTTATTGTTATTCCTTAATTTCCCGGCTTCAAAGTGTCAAATTTACTGGAAAATTTTGGATAAACAATTTTTTTTTTAAATAATACGATTAATGAATTAATTCATTTAGTCATTTCGGGCAAAAAATGTACCAAAAGTAACCTTTTATATGAAGTGTTCACCTCCTAATACTTATTCAAAAAGTACTATATATTTTGTAATTTTATTGGCACCTTATTTATTCATTAAATAATTTATTTAAGTGCTATAATTGCATTAAGCATTATTTAATAATGGGTATTTTCAAATATCGTATATTTAAAGGGGAAAGGGGAAATTTTTTTCAGAATAGGGGAAAAAGGGGTATTTCACGAAAAAAGGGGAAACTAAGAAAAAAATTGGAAGATTGTGAACCCGCAATTGTACCTGCAATGAACTTAAAATGTACAATCTTAAAAAAAGTCAACCAAAATAATTATAAATTTTATTTACATTGTTATTAATTTTGTTTATATTTGTAAATAAGATTATTCAGAAAGGTTTTTAATGATAAATTTAAAAAATACGTAAATCTTTAAATGAAAAAGGAAACGAAAGAGGTAAATGCAGATGAAGAATAACAAATCCATTTAAAAGTCTAACTCATGAACGTTTATTGGCACTTATATGGAAAATTGACACAATGGAACATAGTGCTACAATTTCCAATCTAGTTACAGTCTTTTGAAACTTTTATTGATTCGATTTATAATTCAAGGCCTTAATTTACACAACTAGAATGAATGATAACGCAGTTTAGAAAATTGGAAAATATCAAAGAAAAAAAAAGTTTGTGATTTAAAATCATAATCTCTTTCGCCTTCCACAAACATAAAAATAATAAAAGAATACACAGTGAGTGCAATTTGTTTGTTTAAATTACAACCATTTCTCCCACATTTTACTTTTCCTCCAGTCAAACTATCTCTTTTTTGCGAATCATTAAAATGAAAATCACAACGCTCTTTTTTGAAGACAATAATCTTCTAGGCTAATAGATATCTAAGTATTAAAGCGTTAAATAAAAAAATATTCCTCTTTAAACTCAAAAATACTTATAGTGTGTCTCTCTAACTCTCGTTTAAATTATTAAACTATGTCACTTTCTTCTCGAGTTCAAAATACATCACTAGTGATTTTATGGGCTAGTCTTATGTTTACGCACGTAAAAACTTGGAAAGTTTTACTCACACGCCTTTTGTTAATCCGGAAGATTTATGTTTTTTTTTTAATGGACGTTAAAATTAGTAGTCTCGCATTTAAATTATTTACATCGCAGGTAGTTCAGAATCTCTCTCGTTTGTTCTCTTCTCTTGATCCTATACTTGTTCAGCTCGGCCTTCATCAATGAGAACTTTGTCGATGAAAACGTCGTCACTGTCCGACACATCGATGAGCGTCAGACTTAGCACCATGTCACCGGACGATGGATCCAGGACAATTTCTTTAACAACGGATACCAGATCCTTTTCGACTGTCAGCTCTTGGAATCTCCAACAGTCTTCCGCCGACCAGTCGATATTCACCGGCTTCACGTCTGCAAATGAAAATTGATTGGTAATGAATAAAGTAATAAAAATATATATATATTAATTATTTGTTGTTAATTATTAGTTAATTAATTTAATTATTTTTATTTAGCGAGCAGTTTAAAACAAAGCGTTCATTAGCAAAAATATAAATTGAAGGTTCAAGCTTCATTCCAGGGTTACTACAGGTCTTGGAATGCTGGAAAGTCAGGTAATTTAAAACTGGTTCGGGAAAGTTAGGGAAAACCTGAAAGAGTCGTGGAATTTCCGATAAACTGAAGTTACTTTTTTTATTTTGTTGAAAATTCAACTATTTTGTTAAAAAGTCATTTTTTTGTTGTTGAAAATTCAACTGTTTTGTTGAAAATTCGTCTTTTTGGGTTGAAAAATTCAACTGTTTTAGTAAACTCTACTTATTGGTTGAAAATTTAACATGGCAGATGAAACTTTTTTTACTGAATAAAGATTAAACTCTTTTGTTAAAAATTCGTATTTTTGGTTTATAAATTCATCTCTTATCGTGGAAATGTGTTTTTTATTATTGTTGCGAATGCTGGAAAGTTAAGGAAAGCCCGGTAATTTAAAACTGGTCCGGAAAAGTCAGGAAAACTCTGGAAGAGTCGGGAAATTTTCGACAAACTGAAGTCTCAACAATTTTCTTAAAAAGACCTTCTTTGTGGTTGAAAATTCAACTGTTTTGTTGAAAGATCATTCTTTTTGGTTGAAAATTCAACTATTTCAGTAAACAACTCTCATATTGCTTGAAAATTAACTTTTTTACTGAAAATTTGTATTTTTTTAGACAATTTGATAAAGAATTGATTTTTTTTGGTTGAAGATTCATTATTTTAGTTAAAAATTAATTTCTTTGGTTAAATATTGAACTACTTTTTTAAA
>CAKNXH010000224.1:278949-342483 GCA_932178445.1 Andricus quercusramuli
ATTTTTTAAATGAAAATTGGTATTTTTTGGATTATTTGGTTAAGAATTTATTTTTTTGGTTGAAGATTCATTATTTCAGTTAAAAATTAATTTCTTTGCTTGAAAATTGAACTACTTTATTAAAAAGACATTCTTTTTGGTTGAAAATCCAACGATTTCAGTAAACAACTCTATATATTGCATTGTATTTTTATAGACGACTCATCTTTTAGGTTGAAAATTCAACTATTTGGTTAAGAATTGAGTTTTTTGGACGAAAATTCATTATTTTAGTCAGGGAATTTCGAAATTGGAATTTTGTAGAAACCCTGGTGTTATTCGACATACAAAAAAATCGCCGTGCTACTACTGAACAGATACTTCAAGAGACAAATTTTTCGTTTACATGAAGAGAAATTGTAAACTGCTTCTAAAAATTCTTCAAATAAAAAATGGTTTTCAACTCTTTTCCATGTAAAAGAAATTCAAAACATTGTTTTCGTGAAATGTGTACTGTTGTAGTGGTAGCATCGTGAATATTCTTGTCATAGTTTGCAAATGCTGGCACCAAGCGTCTTTTAACCTTAAACCTGGAAGATTAAGTGGCATCAAACGTCTTTAACCTTAAACCCGGAAGATTGAGTGCAAGAATTACCTGCTAATCTTGCATTGATTGCCTGGTACGGCAATTCACAAAACTGACCAAGAAGTGGCTGCAGTTTTTTCAGTGGAATTATTGCCATTTCACCATAGTCACAGAAATAAACTGTGACCTCTTGGTCCGCAAATTTGTTGAGTATGCAAACGCTAATAAAAAACGATTTAATTAGCATCGCTTCAGGTTCATCGGAACTGAATGCTCAAGGATTACCGCAGAAATACTCACCGGTACCAGCTTGTATCAAGGTGTTGTCCGGCATAGAGATTACCCTCCCTCACAGACTCGTATGTTGGTGGAGGTCCGTTGTAGTTTGTGCACTCCTCTTGTAGTTTGTTCATCATGTTCTGAAATAATTTGGAAAACATTGGAATGTTTATTTAATCGGGGTGTCTAGCGTTTCTTCAGAATAAAATTACAGGACTTCTCCAGATTTTCCAGGATTTTCATACACCTCAAAAATCTGATTTTATGGTCAAAAAACAGTTTTTTGGTGAATGTTAATTTTATTAGGATGAAAAATCACGAAGCTACAATCAAAAATATTTCGAAGTTTCTCATTTTTCTCAGATAACGACATTTTAATTGCATTTGTTTTAATTTAATAATTGCTTGCTCTTGATATAATCAAAGTGAGTTCAAGTCCGTGTGTAATGAGCTTTTTTGATCAGAACTGGTTGAAATTTAACTGAGTTCTCGAATTTTAAACTGATCCATTTTTCATTTCCCCTCACCCTTAATACTCAAAGACCAGAATTTTAATGTTGTAATATTTTCAACATAACTATTTATAAACGGGATAAAACAATATCAAAATAAAATTTGTAAATTAATTTTTTTTTATATATTTCAATCAAAAAGGACGAATTTTCAACAAACCAGCTAAATATTTAAACGTAAAAGATGAATTTCTAATAAAATAGTTTAATTTTTAACCTAATTAAGCCAAAAAATACGACTTTTTAACAAATTACTTATATCCTCAACCAAAAAAGACTAATTTTTGAACCAAAAAGAAGAATTTTTGACAAAAGAGTTAAATTTTCAAGCCAAAGAACTGAACTTCCTGCCAAATAGTTGGGGTTTTAACCCCAGAATAACGAAAAACGTTGAAATTGCAACATAAAAATATACATTTTCTACCAAAATAATTGAATTATCAACTAAAAAATGATACATTTTCAAGCAAAAATGAAATAGTTACATTTTCATTTATAAAAATTAATGTTCAACTTGAAAAAGTATTCGAAAAAAAAAGTTAAATTTTCAACCAAAGCAATGAATTTTTAACTAAAAAGATGAAACTGCAACCAAACAATCAACTTTTAAACAAACAGTTGAATTTTCAAACCAAAAGATAAATTTAACAAAAAAGACAAATTTTCAACTAAAAATAGAATGGTTCGAATACTTCGAATGTTAGAAAAATACATTTTTAACCAAAGAAATTAATTTTTAACAAAAAAGAGAATAGCCATATTTTCAGTTAAAGAAATGAAGTTGAAACCAATATGATGAAACACCAACAAAAAAATGAATTTTTAACCAGATAGTAGAATTTTAAAACCAAAAGATCAATTTTCTACTGAAAAATATAAATTTTCAACAAAATACATAAATTCCAAACCAAAAAGATAAATTTGCAATAAAAAACTAAAGTTACTTTTTCAGTTAAGAAAATTAATTTCGAACTGAATAACGAATTTTAAACAAAACAGTTCAATTTTCAACCAAAGAAACTAATTTTTAACTAAAATAATGAATCTTCAATGGAAAAAATCAATTCTTAACCAAATAGTTGAATTTTCAACCCAAAACATGAATTGTCTAAAAAAATACCAATTTTTAACAAAATACATTAATTTTAAACAAAATAAATAAATAAAATAATAAAATAAATAAATTTATAACAAAAAAAAAAGAAGTTTCTACTAGTGAGATTAGTTTTGTATCAAAAGGCGAATTTTCAAGAAAGATACAGAAATTTTTAACCAAATAGTAAATTTGCAACTGAAGATGTTTTCAACCAAACATCGAATAGTTACATTTTTAGTTAAAAAAATTAATATCCAACAAAGTAGTTGAATTTTTGAAAAAAAATATGCAATTCCTACCAAAATAGATTAATTTTCAACCCAACTTCAGTTTTTCAAAAATTCCCTGACACCTGACATTCCCTGACCAGTTTTAAATTCTGGAATTCCCTGACCTGCAAAGCAACCCTGAAGAATGAATACTCACAGCAAGTTCCATTTGATCTTCGTGGGGTTGGACCACAAAATTTCCTGGATTCGCTGCCATACTGACATGTACATCGAAATATGACCCAATGGGTGGAATATTTGGAGTCCTAAGAGCATTCTTCTGACAGGGATCAGTTCGATCTGCGGAAGATCCGTATCGAGAAGTTAAACGTTCGCTACGTTTCCTGGTCCTCACATTATTATTATCGTCGTCATTATTAGGGCTGAAAATTAAAAAGAATATTTAGATCTTCAGTCATTTTAATTTAATTTTACTTATAATTTGTGAAAAAAATGAACCTACCATGACAATTCTTTGTCCAAAACCAAAGTATTATTAATCGTGATAATTTCATTGGACGGCTCTTGGCGTTTAAGCAGTTCCACAATTGGTGGGGACGAATCATTACTCCTGATCACTTCTTTCACGAGTAAAGAAGTGTCAGAAGGCGCAAGTTCTTTTAGTCGGGCAACCTTCTCTGCATCGAACGATGATGGTGGGACGTTGTGAAGACGAACTTTCAGAGCCTGAAAATAAAAGCGAAAAAATACGTTACATGAAATAAATCCAGATTTATTATTTTAAACTTAAAAACAATTCAACTTCAAATCAAAATAATTGGAAAAGATTCAAATTTTTTTAAAAATTTATATTGTTTTCAGTTAAATTAAAGTAAATTCAGATGAATTTAAGGGAAATAAGAATTCGACGAAATTTATAAGAAACCCGGGTGAATTCTAACAAATTCAGGATAAATTCATAAGACTTCAAAACAATTTAAAATAAATTAAAAAATATTTAGAACAAATTCAAAGTTTCAACGATTTCACTAAAAACAAAGTGAATAGAAGAAATTAAGGGAAATTCAGGGAATTCCATGATATTTAGAAAAGTTCAAGGTGAATTAAAAAAAAATGCAAGTGTATTGAAAACAATAATTAAATATGAAAAATTCATTTATGTATTCAGTAAGTTTGAAGTTAGTTTAGAAAAATATAAGGGAATTTCTATTTCAAAAAAATACCTTGAAAGCTTTAAAAACCTTTGTTTATAGGACCTTTAGGTCCTTTGAAAACGCTCATAAAAAAATTCCTTACAATCTTTTAAAATTCCCTTAAATATTTGAAAGCCTTTGAGATCCCTTGAAGCTTTTAAAGCTCTTGAAAATGCCTTGAAATGATTTAAAATATCCTAAAATATTTCAAATCCCATTAAGTTACTGAAAGAAATGGATAATTTTCTTGGAATTCAAGTGAATCCCAAATTTTTTTCAAGAATTCAGGATAAATTAATAAAATTTCAGTGCGAATTTCAAATGAACTGCAAAAAATCTTTGAAAATCTCTTCAAATATTTGAAACTACGAAATCCCTCACTTCTTGTGAATAAATTCTTTAAAAGTCCATTACAATATTATAAATATCTGTAAAATCGTTCCATATCTTTCTAAATTCTAGGGTATTCTTCTTTACAATCTCTAGAAAATTGTTTAAGCTTTGAAATAAGTCCATTCAAATTATTGAAAGCAATTAAAAATTCCATGGAATCTTTTACCATTCCCTAAAATATTTCAAACCCTTAAAATTTTTATAAGCTCTTTAAAACGCTTTAAAATCATTTAAAATTCCATAAAAAAATTTTTTATCCATTTAAGTCGCATTAAATTACTGAAACCCATGGGAAATTACTTGGAATATTTAAAATACCCTACAATATTTTAAAACTTTTAAAATCTTTTGAAAACCCCTGACATTTTTGAAAGCTCTTGAAAATTCCTTTGAATTACAAATTTTTTTCAAATGCTTTAGAGTCACTTAAAACTTTTTAAAACCCTTGAAATCCCTTGGATTTTTTTTTAATATTCTATAAGCTTTAAATATTTTGGGATTACTTCAAATTATTGAAATCTATAACAAGTACCCTAAAATGTTTCAAATATTTTCAAATATTTTTAAATTCCTTGAAATTTTTTAGAGCTCTTGAAAATTCCTTTGAACTTTTAAAAATACCCTAAAAAATCTTTCAAATCCTTCGAACTTTTTTAAGCTCTTGAAATGGCCAAGAAATTTTTTTAAATCTCGTAAAATATTTGAAATCCTATTAAATTACTTAAATCAATTGAAAATTCATTGGAATCTTTTTAAATACTCCAAATATTTCAAGATCTTTCAAATCTTTGGAAATCCCTGGACATTTTTGAAAGCTCTTGAAAACTTCTTGGAATTTAAATAAATATTTCAAATCCTTTAGAATCGCTTGAAACTTTTTAAAGCTCTTGGAAATCCCTTGGAATTTTTGTTAATATCCTAAAAGCTTTAAATCTCTCGGGAACACTTCGAATTATTGAAATCTATTACAAGTACCCTAAAATAATTCAAATCCTTTCAAAAATTTCAAATCCCTTCAAATCTTTTAGAGCTCTCGAAAATTCCTTTGAACTTTTAAAAATACCCGAAAATCTTTCAAATACTTCAAATTTTTGTAAGCTCTTGAAAATGCCTAGAAATCTTTTTAAATCCTGTAAAATATTTTAAATCCTTTGAAATCCTATTAAATTACTGAAATCAATGGAAAATTTCTTGGAATCTTTTTAAATACTCCAAATATTTCAAGACCTTTCAAATCTTTGGAAATCCCTTGACATTTTTTAAAGCTGTTAAAAATTCCTTGTAATTAAAAAAATATTTAAAATTCTTTGAAACCTTTTAAAGCTCTTGAAAATTCCTTGGAATTGTTGAAAATAACCCAAAATCCTTTCTAAATCGCTTCAGATGATTGAATTCTAATAAAAAAGTCTTGGAATCTTAACATACCCTAAAACATTCCAAAAGAATTGAGAATTCAAAAAAGATAAGTGACTGCAGTGATATTTACATTCTAAAAAGTGACTCGTGACTTTTTAAAGAAATCACTAAAAACTGATTTGAGAAAAAAGTGACTGTACGGCAGCTCTAATTTTTCTCGACTTAAAGTGCTTCTTACAGAAATTCACCAACTTTTGCAATTTATTTTCAAAATCCCTGACTTTCCATAGATTTTCAGATTTTCTCAAGACTTACGAATACCCTGGATTACTAGGCTTCTCAATTAAGAAATCATTACTGTTATACTTACTTGGCCAGGAATTTGAACTAGCATTTTGGAAATGGTTTCCAAATCTACCAAGCTGCTGATTTGAGTTGTAATGATCCTCCCGAAATCCATAAGGAAGGCGTCGACTTCATTTTTGGGATAATTTACGTTCATTACACTGGCTCGATGCCAGTTTCCATCTTCGTCCTTAACCATGTAAAACTTGGTGAGATTTACTTTCTGTACAGAGAGTTTACTCAAATCCTGGCTCAGTTTATTTGCTATCGTATTGTTCATCAGGTCCGCCAGGAATTTCAAGCTGTCGTTCTTTAATTGTACATAAATGTCTCCACTTCCGCTGACATGGGAGACGTAAACCTCAGTAATTCGACCTTCCTGTAAATGAAAATAATAAGTAAATACAATAAAATGTGTGAAGTCTTTTTGTTGTTGAAGAAAACTGAATCACAGAAGGGCCTTACCTTGAGGTAAGGTTTAGGCATGCAGGTTGCGATAATGTCTCTCGCTATTAATTCATTCAGATTTATATCCTCTGGACCATTAGTATCACAGAAAGTTACGGACCAGCAATCTTCTTCGACATCATAACTCAACTCTTCGGCATCATCATTCAGTACATCTATGTAAAGAGTTAAATCGTCAGACGACTGAAGGTATTTCTTGACAACTGTCATCGCATCTTCAGAGTCAGAAAAGACTTCCAATCCATGTAAAGCTAGCCTTATAGCCTAAAAACAACAACATTCAAAATTATTCTGCCTGCACTGAGAATTTGATTTTTCAGGGTGGCCACTATAACTTCAAAAAAGATCTAGACTATTTCCCGATTTTGTCGGTTTAAACTTACATTTTTTTCGGGTTAAATTTTGAGTGTTTATAATATACAAAATTAATTTTCATCCAAACAGTTGCATTTACAACCGACTAGTTGAACTTTCAAGCAAAAGAGACGAATTTTCAACAAAAAAGTTGAACTTTTAACCAAACCGTTTTATCTTCAACATACGACCATTAATTTGCAGCCAATTGGTCGAATAACAAAAAAAATGTTGTCAAGACAGTTCAAGTTTCATCCAGAGTTGAATTTTCAAACAAAAAAAATTAAAATTTCAACAAAATGGTTCAATTTTTATTGAAATGAATGAATTTTCAACCTACAAAGATAAAGTAAAAAAATTAAATAAATTATATTTCAACCAAAAAATATATGATTTATAGCAAAGGAGATAAATTCTAAAACCAAAAAAGCCGAATTTTCGAGAAAATGTTCAAGCCAATAGTTGAATTTTAAACGCTTCCAACAAAATAGTGAAATTTACAATCAAATACGAGAATTTTCAACTAAAATCATGAATGTGGAATCAAAAAAGTTAAACTTTCGAGTATAAGAGACGAATTTCCAACAAAAATGTGAATTTTTAACCGAATCGTTGAAACTTCAACCTACAAAGATGAATCTTTAACCAAATAATTGGATTTATTAGAAGACAGTTGAATTTTCAACAAAAAAAGATCGCATCCAAATAGACACTTTTATAGAATATTCTACTTACAAAGTTAAATTTTCAGCCAATTAGTCGAACAAAAAAAAAAAAATAATTTTCAACAAAAAAAATAGTTAAATTTTCAACCAGAGTTGAATTTTCAAGAAAATAATTAAATTTTCAACAAAATAGTTCAATTTTTAATCAAATGAATGAATTTTCAACCTACAAAGATAAAGTCTCAATAAAAAATGTAATCAATTATATTTCAAACAAAAAATATGAAATTTCTACCAAAAGAGATGAATTTTAAAACAAAAAAAAAGACGAATTTTCAACAAAATACATACATTTTCAAACCAAAAGCCGAATTTTAAACTTTTTCAACAAAATAGTCATATTTCCAACCAAGTAGATGAATTTTCAACTAAAATTATGAATGTGCAATCAAAAAATTAATAAATTTTAAACTATACACAGATGTATCCAAAAAGACGAATGTTTAACAAAGAAGTTACATTTTCAACCAAAAAAGATTTTTTATTAATCAAACATTAATTCTGCACCCAAAATATAATAGTAGACTTTTCAATTAAAAAGACTTAATTTTCAACAATAAAAGTATCATTTTCAGCCAAAAAAGATTACTTTTCTACCAAAAGATGGATGGAATTTCCATCCAAAGACGAATTTTCCACAAAATAGTTGAATTTTTGTCCAAAAAGATGAATTTTTAACGAAATAGTTGAATTTTCAACAAAATGATGAAATTTTTCACCAAATAGTAGAATTTTTAACCAAAGATATGAATTCTGTACCGAAAATATAATAAGTGTTGTCCCCGAAATGACTGGAAGTGGGTAAATGTTATATTTGAAAGCAGAACATATAACACGCGTATGGCAATTATTAGTAATTAATTATATAAATGAATGTTACATATGTAAATACTATGTTAAATAACTAAAAAGGAAGTTTTCGTTCCCAAACATAAAAGACACTGTAGTATTTGAACAATCGAATAATACAAGCTTTAAATAAAATTCTTATACAGGTAGCGGCCAAAATTGTCAGTCTGCTAAAAAAATGGTAATAAAAACATGCGCCTTCTTTGCGATTAACGATAAATTATCCCACAATTTTTTTATTTTCAAAGAGTTGAATAAATTAAATAAATAATTAACTATATTATAAGTATTATTAATATTCAGGGTGTCCAGCGATTCTTAAAAACAAAATTCAAGGTCTTTTCCAGGTTTTCCAGGTAAAGAAATCAAGTTTTTCCAGGTCTATTTTTTTTACATCAAATAATGAAATAACCGTTTTTACACATGCAAAAAATGAGCCATTTAATTTCTTTTGGACAACAGTTTTCAAAGAAAGCTTTCGAAATGTTTGTGAATTCGTTAAAATCTGTTGAAGTACTTGAAATCTTTCCGAAATCATCAAAAATCTTTTGGAATGTTTAAAAATTCTGTAAAATCTTTGAAATCCTTAAAATCTTTCTGAAATTATTCTTTGTGAAATCTTTTGTGTTCGTTTGAAATCATTGAAAACTTTTTGAATCTTCTCCAATTTGTTGAAATCTTTTGAAATCGTTTAAAATCTTTGTGATGTTTTGAAATCTTGGAAATCTGGTGTGCTGTATCTTCTAAAAAAATGTTGAAATCGTTTAAAACTTTTGAAATGTTTTGAAACCTTATGAAAGCCTCATTAATTCTTTGAAAGACTTGTGAAATAATTTGAAAACTTCTTTAAAAAATTTGAAATCGTTTAAAATCTTTGACATTTTTTTAAATCTTGGAAGTCTGACGCACTGTATCTTTTTTTAAATCTTTGAAATTCTTTTTTTTTTTTTAATCTACGATCAATTTTTCATAAAATACAATTTTTGAAATTTTTTGAAATCTGGTGTACTGTATCCTTTTTTAAATCTTTGAAATACATGAAATCCATTGAAATCTTTAAGCATTTTTTGAAATTTTTGTAAAATCTTTCTGAAATCTTTCGTATTTGTTGAAATCATTGAAATCTTTGTGAAATCTTTTACGAAATTTTTAAATCGTTTTAAATCGTTTAAAATGTTGTGAAATGTGGTTTATATCTTTTTGCAATATTTAACATTCTTGTGAGATCTTTTTAAAACTTCTAAAAAATGTTGAAATCGTTTCAAATCTTTGCCATCTGGTAGACTGTACATTGTTTGAAATCTTTGAAAATTTTCTATTCTTTTGAAATCTTTATGAAACTTTTATGAAAATTTTGAAATATTTGTGAAATGTTTCTGAAATCGTTTGTATCCATTTGAAAGCATGAAAATATTTAAAATCTTTGAACTGTTTTGAAATCTTTGACATCTGGTATACTGTACACTGTTTGAAATCTTTGAAAATTTTGTATTCTTTTAAAAACTTGATGAAACTTTTACAAAATTTTTGAAATATTCGTGAAACGCTTCTGAAGTCTTTTGTACTAATTTGAAATCATTGAAATATTTGAAATTTTTGTGAAATCATCTACAAAAATTTGAAGTCGTTTCGAATCTTTGAAAATTTTTGAAATCGTAGAAATCTGGTTTACTATATACCCTTTTTAAAAATTTTTAAATCTTCGAAATCTTTTGAAAGTTTTAAAATGAAATATTTTAAAATATTTGTGAAATCTTTCTTAAATCTTTGTTTGTGAAACCGTTTGTATTCGTTGAAATCATTAAATTCTTTCAAATATTATGGCCATGGCTCATTCTAAT
The DNA here is from genome assembly GCA_932178445.1 of Andricus quercusramuli. Taxonomy (NCBI): domain Eukaryota; kingdom Metazoa; phylum Arthropoda; class Insecta; order Hymenoptera; family Cynipidae; genus Andricus; species Andricus quercusramuli. The sequence continues at coordinate 289,156 of CAKNXH010000224.1, forward strand.
TCTGAAACTGAATTAACATCGAAATTTTCAACTAATAATTTTTATAATTTGCAAATTTAATATCACAAAAAATGTATTCATTAAAACTCTATATTAGCGGGCAAGAAATTAAAAACTTATAGAATTATTCACAATATCAAAATCAATAATATAAAATATTAAATTGAAATCTGTTTATTTATTCTGTAATAAACAAAAGATAAATTATATCTTGATATTTAAAAAACTTTTCAGTAGCAATATTTCTTCTAAACGATATGTTTCTTTCATAATATACTAAAAGATTTTAATTACTATTCACATTTCAATAAAATAACTGTTTTAAAAGCAAAAAAAAATCAAATTCAAGGTTCTCGTGAAAAATTCAAGATTTCCAGGTTTTCAAGGTTTAAAAAAAATTCAAGGAGAATATCAGGATTTCAAGGTTTTCCAGGTCGCTGGACACCCTGATATTATTAATAATTAATTATTTATTTATATTTTCCCAAAATATAATTAATAATAATTATAATATAATTAATTAGACGATATTTGAAGGGTAGAAATGCAAAAGGAGTCAAGCGCCAAATTTTCGAAATCGGGTTTATTAGCTCAAAAAATCAGATAAATTCTATTACACATGTCTGCCAAAGGATTTTTTTGGGGCATCATTTTTCAAAATTTGTGTTTTTGTGTTCACAGTCCGAGAAGCTTTTCTAACCACAAAGTCAAAAATCAAATTTCATTTTTTTCGACATTGGCTAATTATTTTTAATTACTATTGTGTCCCTTCCATTCAGCACTAAATAAACTAAAACCCAATTCCTCATTTTTTGGAAATATGTAAAATTATTACTGCTATCGTCATTATTTTGAAGTTAAAATGTCAGTTTTACACCATTTCGAAGTCATAATTGGATTTTCAAATTTCGCGAAACTGTATGATTTTTTTAAACAAACTTTTTGGAAATCAATTCGTCCATTCAATAGCTAGAATTCAAATTTTTATTTTTTTCTTAAACTGCAATTGACTCCACAATTATTGTTGAAAGATGTTAAAAGTCGATACGGACGCAAAATCTAACCTCGAAATGTGACCTGTTTCATTCAATTTCTCGAAACCGGATAGCTTTTTGTGAGCAAACTTTTTCTAGTACGATAGAGCATGAAAGTATCTCGAAAGTACTTTATTATTTTTTTCTTAAATGGTCCAGGTGAATTTACAACATGTTTTTCGTCTCTCCTGAAAAAAGTGAAAAATGGCGCTTGACTCCTTTTGCATTTCTACCCTTCATTTATTCCAAGAGTAAAAACAAATCTGAAAAATTGCCGTTTTTCAAACAAATTCCAAGCTTTTCCTAATCAGTGGCAACCCTGTTTTTCACTTAAATTAAATGTAACAATTTATTAATAAGTACCTGGCCTGGAAGTTCGCAAAACTGTTTGTCCAAGTCGTGGAGAAGGTTGCAGTCACAGATCTCGTCATCGCCATCATCGATGAAGAATACGGTGACTTCTTCAGTCTCTGAATCACGATTAAGACACCTGACTCTTGACCAATGATCCTTATCGTTCTCATAAATCGCATAATGTAGACCTGGTTCTATGCTTTTAGCTTTCGTCGATTCGAAATCTTTCGCGTAGAAATCGTTCATTTGCAATTGCAACGCATGAAGTCGATCCTATTAAAAACAACCAGAAATTCGTCAATGAAATTTTTCGAAAAACAATAATTTTGCTGAATTGACATTATTTCATGAACTTACACTGTACTCTTCACCAACAAGTTGAGCCCAAATTTCAGCGGGTCTTACAACATTCACGTGGACTATCCAATAACGATCATTGGGTGTTACTAATTCAGGTATATTCTGGCTTGATTCACTTGACGATTTTAGGCTCGACCCACTTGATAGTATCGGGCTCAATTGACTTGACGGTTGCGGGCTCAATTCACTTGAAGAAGATGGTAGAGGGGTTTCCTGTGCCTTTAATTAAATTAATTAATTATTTAAATTTAGGTTTGAAGTTGTTGAATTTTGGACAACAATAATTAATGCTAACAAATAGTACATCAAATTTCGCTGCCTAATAAATGTTCACTTGGTAGATTCTAATTTGCTTTCAAGTTTTCAGAATCGAACAGAGCATTTATAGAGCATTAAAGAGAATTTAAAGCATTTATTGTTTAAACAAATATACATCACACTTGATACGTATATTTTTACAAAAAAATTCTAGAGTGATATAAACATATACTTTTTTTTTTTAATTACAGAGTGGCTACAGGTCAGCTAATTCCAGAAAGTCAGGGAATGTCAGGGAAAACCTGACAGAGTTAGGGAATTTTCAATAAATTAAAAGTTGAAATTAATTTTATCATTATGGTTGAAAATCGAAAATGTATAATGGAAAATTAATCTATTTTGGTTGGAGATTTAAACTAATTTGTTGAAAATTCATCTTTTTTCATTTAATTCAACTATTTTTGGTATGAAATTAAAATCTTTTTTTGTGGTTGAAATTGTATAATATATCACGTTTTTCGTTGAGAATTAATCTTTTTTGGTAGAAAATTCAACAACTCAGTTGGAAGTGGAACTACTTTGTTAAAAATTCATTTATTTGGTTGATGATTCATCATTTTAGTTGAAAACTAAACTTAACTCATACATATTTGGTTAAAAATTTAACTTCTCAAGATGAAAATTCCAATATTTGGTTTAAAATTCCTGTACTTTATTTTTGGTAGAAATTCCTTCAAAAATTCAAATATTTGGTTGATCATCAATTCATCTTTTTGGCTGAAAAAGAGTTTTTTTCTCATTTAGAATAAATTTTTTTTAACTGGAAATGTAACTGTTCCATTTTTTGTGGAAAATTTATCTGTTTTCGTTGAAAATTTAATTATTTGTTGAAAATTAGTTCTTTGTTAAAAGAGTACTCTCATTATTTAAAATTTGACCTTTTTGGTTAAAAATTCATTCCTTTGGTTGAAAATTTAACTTTTTTGTTGAAAATTCGTTTGTTTTTTGGTTGAAAATTTATTTTACTAACTGAAATTTATCATTTTAGTTGAAAATTCACTTTAACTATTCCATTTTTTGTGGAAAATGTATGTTCTTTGATAAAAATGTAATCTTCTTGGTTGAAAATTATACTATTTCGTTGAAAATTTACTTTAATTTAATTGAAGATTAACTTTTTTACTGAAAATCCAACTATTTTATTTTTAGTTGAAAATGTATCTGTTTTCAGTGACAGTTCATCTACTTGTTGAAAATCCATCTTCTTTCAGTAAAAGAGTACTCTCATTAGCTGAAATTTCATCTTATTGGTTAAAACTTCATTCCTTTGTTTGAAATTTTATTTTAGATTGACAAATCCACCATTTCGTAAAAATTTCATATTTTTGGTTGAAAATTCATAATTGTGATTGAATATTCATTTTTTTTTTTTTTTAGTAGAAAACTTAATTTTTCTACTTTTTGTTTAAAAATCTTTTCTTTAAATGAAAAAGTAAATATTTTGTTGACAGTTTTTTTGTGGAACATTTATTTTTCTGACATTTTAACTTTTTTTTTTAATTAAGTTTTTTTTAGATGAAAATTCAACGAACAATTTGATTAAAAATTCATATTCTTGTTTGAAGATTCATCATTTTATTAAAAAATTCATCATTTTGGTTGAAAATTCATTTCCTTTTAGTTGAAAATTAATTTTTTTTAACTGAAGATATAACTATTCCATTTTCGTTTGAAAATTATTATTTTTAGTTAAAAATTAATTAATTTGTCTGAAAACTTACCTTTTTCAGTTTAAAATTGAATTATTTTGTTGAAAATGTATTTTTTTGGTTGAAAATTGACTGTCTTCACTGAAAATTTAATTTTTCTTTTTTTGTTTAAAAAAACATTTTTTTAATGGAAAAAATGCTTTGTTGAACATTCGTTTCTTTTATTGAACATTTGTTTTTCTGACATTTTAACTATCCTAATTTTGGTTGAAAATTAATTTTTTTTTAATGAAAATTCATGTACTTTGTTTAAAAATTAACCTTTTTTGGTAGAAACTTAATCTTTTGGGTTGAAAATTCAACTATTTGGGTAAAAATTCATATTCTTGGATGAAGATTCATTATTTTTGTTAAAAATTCATTTCTTTGGTTGAAAATCTACCTTTTTGACTTGAAAATACAAACTAAAAAGTGTTAAAAATATATTAAGAAACCAAATTTATAGGGCATTAACATTATTAATCTTCTAGGTTTATGGTTGGTTTTATACCTAGAAGAATTTGAAAATGGGATATTGTAGCAACCCTGAATAAGGCACTGTTTAATGCGAATAATATGTTTTCCATAACTTTGATACATTTCTATGCGGAATTTAAATAATTTAATTATCATTAATAAGGATAGAAAATAAAATTTTTTAAATCCTAATTCAAAATTCTCATAAATGCTCATTAAATTTCCAAAGCACATAAAATTCGAGCATATTATCATGCTCGTGAGCTCATTCTAAATGCTTTCGAATTCTGAAGCACTAAAATTTTAATTTCGAGTCCAAATAAAATATTTTAAGAGGATATAAATAACAAAAATTAATCCGCTAAAAAATAGTTATTTTTTTAGGCTTCTGGACACTTGAACAATACTTTAATAAAGACCGAAAATTGAGTGGGATTTGTGTAAAAACGCAAGTCATGCAAAAAGTACTATCGGAACATTTTGTAAACATGCATACAGTACAAGCACCTAAATTCGCACTGTCCAAAAAAGTAACATTTTTTCTTGCTTCTACGTAACTGAATATAAACGATAAAAGTAGGTCCGACGTTAGGTCCTTTGATTTATAATAGCTCATTTTAAACGAATTCAAATATTTCTAAATGTAAGAAAATTGTGAGTTTATTTAAAAATTTCCAATTTGATGGCTTAACGATCAATTATTGTTAATTTTTAATACTCGAACAGCAGTTTAGTTTTGAAGATTGTTAATTAATTTATATTTGCAGTTAAATAACGTAAAACGTTCTTTATCCAAAACTTTTAAAACATTGAAAATCCAATGCGCAATCTTTCAGCAGTTGAAAAATCAATTCAATTTTTTTTATCGATTGATATGTTTATTAAATTCTTATGTAAAATTATGTAAATATAACTTTCAAAAGTCGAAAATAAAAAAAAAAAACTAATTTTGTATTATATCACAAGTGTTGCAAATGCTTAATATAAACAATTCAATATCAAATCATCTGAAAATTTTCAGCTATTGTTAGTAATTTCTTGTATCTATTAATTGTTAATTTGTAATAATTAATTGTTAATTTCTATTTCTACTTGTTAGCAAGCCGTTCTCTTGGGTGCTGAAAGAAACCCCCTAAAAGAACTGTTGACAAACAAAAAAAAATTGGGAGATTTTAAAAATTTTAAAGGTTTGTTCCTTTTTTCTTCAACTTTCATAAATTTGGTGATGTTCCTGATATAAAGGGATATTTCTTTAAAAATTATTCGTAATGGGACGCAGTTATGAACAAAAAAATTTCAAAAACTTCTTGGATTTTTCAAACACTAATTTCTTTAAAACCCCCTATTTTCTTCATTTTATTTACACGGATTTCACCGTGCTTTTTTAAAATTATTTTTTGAAAAAACTGCGTCCTATCACGAATAATTTTTAAAAAATCACCAAGTTGATGAAAGTTTAAGAAAATTCGCATGCAAAATTACGTGAATATAACATTTTTCTTTAACTATTTTGATATAAAATTCGCTTTTCTGCTTAAATTTTAAACAGTTAAGAATTAATAGAATTGGAACCATGTGTTTCAACCACTAGAAAAAAATTCAATTTCAAAATAACTGTTGACAAACAAAAAAAATTGGGAGATTCGAAAAATTTAAAATGTTTGTTCCTTTTTTCTTTAACTTTCATAACTTTAGTGATGTTCATGATATTAAGGGATATTTCTTTTAAAATTATTCGTAATGGGACGCAGTTTTGAAAAAATATTTTTTGAACAAAAAAATTTCAAAAACTTCTTGGATTTTTCAAAAACTAATTTTGAAACTGAATTTCTTTAAAAAAAAAAGTATTTTCTTCATTTTATTTACATGGATATCGCCGAGCTTTTTTAAAATTATTTCTCGAAAAAACTGCGTCCTATCACGAATAATTTTTAAAGAAGTATCACTTAAAATTATCAAAATGATGAAAGTTTAAGAAAATTCGCATGCAAAATTACGTGAATATAACATTTTTTTAAAACTATTTTGATATAAAATTCGCTTTTCTGCTTAAATTTTAAACAGTTAAGAATTAATGGAATTGGAACCATGTGTTTCAACCACTAGAAAAAAATTCAATTTTCAATTTGCTAACAGTTCTAAATTAAATTTTGAGAAGAATTGCGAATTTAAGAAACAAACGAATTTTGTATTGAAAACAAGTTTTAAGAATGTTATATTTATATAATTTTACATGAGAACTTAATAAATAAACATTTCAATCCATAAACTTATACTTAAGTTGATTTTTTTTTAACGGCCACCACTGACTATTGACCAAAAACATAATTTTTCAAAGTAAAAAATGCATAAATAATATAAATTTATAAAGATACAGTACCGGCCAAAAATATGAATACACTTGTTTTTTGTGTTATGCGCAAGTTCTCATAATTTTTATAATCTACGATAAAATGTTTTCATTCTGTAAAAAACTAATGGAAAAATAGTGCATTTTTCGATTTATCCTGAAAATTGCAATAACTTACGAAATAAATAACATTTTTTAGTCCTTAGGCTCTTTTTGAAGTTAAATTATTTATAGAAAAATATTTAAAATCAGTATATGACATTTTATGTTTTTGTAGAACATAGGTATAACAATTTCTATATTTTATGAAATTAATTCAATTGAAAAAAAGTTATTCGTAGATTTAAAATAAATAAATGTATTCATATTTTTCGCCGGTATTGTACAACTCTACAAACTTATACAAAAATTTCGGACTATTTACACATTTAATATTCTAAGCGTCGAGATTACAATTTTCTATTGTGACAGTGAAGTACTTACTTAAAAAAGCTTCTTCAGTCAGAAAGCGTTCCAAATCGAATACGGTTTTAATCAATTATAATCTTATCTTCTACATAACGATGTATATTAATCCTATTAGTTGCTCGCCGATTGGCGGGACTCGCTAACTAAATGATTATTAAGTGTAATAAATTAAATTATCCATAACCTTATCGTTAGGGGTGTGCAAAAAACTCGAAAATTTATTCCAGAACTAGAATTTTAGTACATATTTATTGACGTTCAAATCTTGCTCATACATACAATTATTTGGTAATTATGCTGCTAATACAGTAGATATAAAAAACATGTATTATAACTACAATAAACCCTAACTTCATTTTTATCATCAATGAGGTATACTATGCAAACTGAGATGCAAACAATAATAATTAATCAGCCTTATCTAAAATTTAAAATCTGGAAAATTATTTACAGTCATTCCATGTCAAGTCGACAAGTTTCTCGACGTAACTTTAAGAAAAAATAAATAAATGGCTACTACAATCGGCTAAATTGGCGTAGAATGTTTCTTATATTTTATCAATATATTACAAAATGCATCAAAAGTTATATCACTTTCAAGACTTTTTGGTTAATAGAGGAATGTAAAGTTAACGATGATCAGTGAAATATTAACGAGAATATTTCAGTCACGAAAAATTTATCAAGTCCCCTATCATAAGCAGTTATAAGAGGTGGACATCGCCAATACAAAAATCCAAGTTCTTTACCGAATGCCGGAGTTTTCATTTAGCGAGTCCTGTGGTTGCCGCCAGTCGGCGAGCGACTAATAAGCCCGAACCATCGAAATGCGTATATTGAATAATATTTACATGTATTTTAAATAAACATAAAGAGACTTCCATACATCACGTGATAATAAATAATTTTTAAGAAATACTTTAATATAATTTATTCGAAAAAGTTTTGTTGAAAACTAGCCAAAAACCGATCACGTGATATATGCATGACCCCTTATTGTGCGGAGAATATTACATTTGAAATATTCAATTTAAACAATTTTGAAACCTTAACTTCCTTAATATAACGAATATATATATATATATATATATATATAATATAACGCTAAAACAATCCTATCATGGTGTGGCATTAAAATATAATATATTTACAAAGTAAGCAAAAAGTAATTTTTACATAATTTACATTGAACTCCCATGCACAAATAAAAAGCTAAATTATCAATGTCACTCTTTAAAACAAAATCGGATTGAAAATAAACATCAGTTGCAAAATAAAATCAAAATATAACTTAGAAAAATAAAAACACAAATTTCGCACACAACAAAACCACTAATACCATAAGTTTGTATTACTACTCACATGTGAGGAAAAAAATTTAATATTGTCACTATGACGAATAAAGTTTGTTGTGTAACCTGTGCTCGAATTTTTTGAGCAAGTTGAAAATGCCACTTGACTTTCTTTATAAACGAAAAAATGAATTGTTAAAAAAACAGTTTTTTTTTTTTTAATACAAAACAGCGTAAGTCGACTTGAGTTAATGTGACAATATATCAACAAGAAAGATAGGGAAAGTAGTAACCGAAATTACAATTCTGATAAAAATCTATCAGAGCCGGCAAATTAACGGAAGTCGACTTTGCCACAGATTGTAGAAAGTCACTCTTTAGAATACGATCTTTAGCAATTTTTACCTTTTCAGAAGGAGTATAACGAGTTAAAATGCTCGTGTTATTGGCCCCTACTTCGATGTTTATTTCTGGGCAGTTGTTCACTATCCTCAGCCAATCTGCAGGAAGTAGTTCCTTGAATTCTTGCTTGTAGTATGTACTAATTTGGGACGTGAAAACTCCACTAGAATGAGCGTCAACAATCTGCAGGATTCTTGTTATGATCAAACGAACATCGCTCGTCACCGGAAGCACAGTTGACAGATTTTTTTCTTTAAAGTCAGTCAGGGCTTTAGCTGCTGCAATTGCCTGCGCTGCCTTCTCGCTCTTAGCATCCTCCGGATAACTGCTGTACTTTTCTTTACCCACCTGTAAATTAGAAATCATACATTAGCATGAGTAATTTAATTCTTCTGGAATCTTTAACCAAATATAGTTGCATCTTCAACAGAAGAACCATTAATAAACTGCAGCTTGAAAATGCTTACCGTGACTTGAGCATAAATGCATCCCTTTTGGACAGGCAAAATTTTATAGACTGGTACAGGCAACTGGAGGTTGTCAACGAGAGTAGCAAGTTCTGCCTCTGGACCCTGTGCAGTCATCGGAATCTGAGGAATCCTCTGAGCTGATGGAACCATAGGAGCCTGTGGTATCATTTGAGCTGGTGATGGAACCCTCTGGACTGATGGAATCCTCTTAGTCTGGGACATTATATGAGGCAGCGGCATCATTTGAGATTGTGGCATCACCTGAGGCATCATCGGAGGCTGAGCTGGTGGCTTCTTCTCGAAGAATTTCTCGAAAGGTACCATGGAGTAAAACTCCGGCTGGAGAACAAAGATGAATTTAAGTATATACGAAACAATGAGTTGATTTTTATTTAACTTTCATCATTTACTTACCACTTCATTTTCTACGTTCTCCTTTTCACAACTAGTTTGGGCTGGAACTGTTGGCCTTAATACTGGGGTCGGTTTTTCTACATTGGGTTCATTTAATCTAACTTGACTAGGGGCAGTTTCAGTCGTTTTTGGCACAATTAACCTGCTCTGCAGACTACTCTTTGGTTTCGCGCTTCCATCCGCAGGCTTAGGAGCTGCCGCGATCCTTGCATCTCTTTCCATCATTTTCTAGAAAAAATACAATAAATTTGTATTATATAAAATACAAAAACTATTTAAAAAGGTGCTGGATTTAAGTTTTACAGGGTGGCCACTCGGAATTATGACACTCACCAACTTAAAATCAGCTTTTCTCGAAAAGCTGTTCGGTATCAGTCACAAGCCTATATGAATCCAATAAAAACTCTCAATCTCCTGCTACATAAGTAAAAAAAAAAATCTATTCATGAATTATGCTTCAAATTGTTCTCATGGATAATAGACATGAGGGCTCGATTAAAAATTCTGAAAAGGTTTTAATACTCTAGTATAGTTAAAAAACAAATCTGAAAAACTCCCGGCTTTTTCTTGGTTCTCAATATTCCACGCGAATTCCCAGTCAGTGGCCACGATGTTTGAAAGTAATATTTTCCTTCCATGTGGACACGCATAAAAATTACCATTAACATTAGATCATCTCAAAATTTAAAATATTTACCTTTGTAGGGGAAGTAGTCGGTCCTTCGTTTACAGTCTTCATGTAATTCGGCCTTTGATTCGTCAATGGAATATAGTCCGTGGTCCTCGAGGGGGGATAAGTAAATCTGTAATACAAATATATAAAAGAAAATTAAAAGATATTTAGATACAGGAACAGTAAATGTAAATCTACTAATAAATTTTTCTTACGGAGATTTGTTAATGGTTCCATTCTGACTACTGATACTCGTCGTATTAGAGTTCCTGCTGGTCGTTGGGATTGAGCTTCTCTCTATAGGAGTCGAAGCTCTCGGCCCTGATTGGGATTGAATTCGTGCATCGTTTTGGTATGAAGCCGTGCTTCTTCCTGTAGGAGCCGTACTTCTAGTCGTCGATTGAGATTGACATCTTGAGTCGGTCTGGTATGAAGCCGTGCTTCTTGCACTCGATTGTGGAACTCTGAAATCGTTTTGAACGGGCGCTCTATTTTCTTTAGATGTGACTCTGCTGTATTGTGACGAAGATTTAGTATTCACAGGAGGTAAAGGTGTTCTAAAATTCGACTGAGGCTTGAAACTGCAAAAATGAAATTAGAATTAGGATTAATAATACAAAACAAGTTGATAAAATGTTGATGAAGAATATTTTTCTACATACCTAGCTTGATTTCTCTGGTAGTTATTATTAGATCCATAAGGAGTCCTTGCCGGCCTATTATAAGAAGTCATCTTTTTCGGCTTCTTCTTTGCAGTTTTCTGGTGACGCACCAGATTCGCTAAGTGGGCAGTTTTGTTGGTTGGGATGGCTTCAATAAAATACTCGCCGCCTCTGAGTACTCTCCTTATCCCTGGAATTACCTTAAGAAATTCCTCCAAGGAAGCAAAATTAAACTTCCTGTAGGGAATTCGATCCCCTGTGACATCGTAGTAATCTTCTGCAAATGTTAATAAAAATACTAAAAAAGCTGATTTCTAAAGAGATAAAAGAAGAGTTAGAAACAAATGTGTATACTTACTGCAGATTCTATTCTCGCTTATGCCTCCCTTCGATATAAGAAGGCAGGCCTTGAGGTTATCGACAACTTCATCCATTTTGGTGGATAAAGTGTCGTAACTACAATTTTTTTATCCGATGCAAATTCGTCTGACAGAGTACAGTCAAAATGTTGATAGTCAAATCAAAACGAGTCGCCTTTTCTGAAACTAAGAATTTTAAATCTACATTAAAGATGAATCAATTATCAAGTAAAAGGAGAAATTGTCAATCAACAATTGATTAGTTAAATAAGTTAATTCTCACAATTGATTAGTTAAATAAGTTAATTTTCAACCAACAAAACTACAAATTCTCAAAATTAGTTACATTTCCAACCAAAGAGATGAACTTAAACTAAAATGAATCTTCAACTTTAATATAATTTTCATAAAATTAGAGAATTGGTTAAAGATAATACTCATTCAATGAGTAATGCTAAATTTGAGCTCAATCATATTCTGGGTTAATTAGTCGAAGGTACACAATTGGGTCATAAACCGGCTTAAAAAATAGAAAGGAAAGCAGAACCGTTTTTTCTGGGGGTTTGGCAAGTAATAAAATTAATGTATTTGAATTTAGATAAGAGGATTTACAAATTTTAATTGCTTAAACTAGGGAAAACATTACATTTTTGTATACTTCAATTAAATTGGAAAACTGTTTTTATATGGAAGAAATGGAAAGACTTTCATTTTGCTTACTGATACCGTAACAGAATTTTAGACTCATGTATGATAGTTAACGATGCGAAACCAAACGAAAGTACTGAGGCGGTAAGTGTTTCAAAATGATGTATAGCCCAATTTAATCTTATATAACTAAATTATCTTCAATTTTGGATTGCCAACAATTAATATGGAAATAATTTTAAAATTAAAACTCTTGCGAGAGTGACTATAATTTCCGCAAGACGACAGTCAAATATATACATATAAATATATGACATGCAAAATATAAAGACAGAGGAATGCGCAATTAAATTGCAACTCAAGTAGGTGGAGAATGAAAATTCACAACTCGCAGGATAAGCCTAATAAGCAACACCCATATCAATATCTAAATTACTTTTCACATACCAAAGGCACAACCAATCAAGAAAATGTTCATTATCTCGTGTATTATCTAACATTTTTATTAAAATTAATATAATTAAATATATAACATTCAAATTGGAAAAATATATAAGCAATTTTTATATGTTAATACGTTTATGTTTTAAATCATTCTTGCATTATTTTTAAATATAAATCCTTTGAAGAATTTATGTAAAATTTCTTATTTTGAAGGAACAAACATTGCTAAATACTTCTATTAATTACATTTTTATTAATAATTTAATTAATAAATTAAAAATGAAGGCCTAACATGGAATTTTGTACAAGATTTTACATTTACGCATTGGAAACTAAATGATTTCATGTATGTAATATTAAAAAATTTAATTGAACCAAGCATTTAAAAATTTTGAATGTTGTTTAGAATCAGTAAAAAACAGTATTTGTAAGATTTAAAAATAAATAAAAAATATTTGTTTTTTCGTTACGTTTTTTATTAAAAGTAATTCGGCAAATTATTTGATTTGTAAAATGACTAATTTAAACAATTGTACGTATTATTTATAATTAAAATAATTTCCACAAAAACATAACAAATATAATTGTAAAGAACCTGCCAAGGAATAGAACGAGCTTTTGGAAATGAAAATTAATTTATGGTGCTCTTGAAATGAAACAGTACTCAAATCTCTCTGAAGCCTATATATTTTGTTTATACATTTACGATAAAGCCGGGCTGAAACCTGACGACTGATCCATTACAAAGATTAGGGTTTGCTGACCATTTATATAGCACCGGACCCCACATTATTGGTGAGGGCGGAAAATAAATCTCAAATAGGAACAGAAGATATTCCATTCTGTGACCATAAATTTTGGCTGGAAATTTCCGAAATTACTGATCCCGTATCTGCAATATAATTTCGAATCTGCTACGCACAAAGCCGATTTGTCAATGAAATATTCCTAATATTAATAATATTTATATCGTTAATACTTTCAAAAAATAAACAACATTCAGTGAATGGTAATCAGAATTTTCTACTTTACACTGATCAAACCAAAAACGAGACTAACAAAATTGCCACGTGTTGCCAAAATGCATTCTGTTCGCGCACTTCAAAATTTTATTTGGACATTGGGAGAGAAACAAAAATACAGTCTAAAAATTACAGAAGAAATATTAAATTTGTAACAAAAAACAACATCAAAAGTAAATGAACTGTGGAGATATTCTGTCGTGCAAAATCTTAAAAATTGTAGGAATTTTTATTTCTTGGAAAATGCACAGATTAAATTTGATGACTTGCAATGAAAAGTATGCCGATAGCAAGAAATATATCTGGGAGTCACAAAATAAGAGCACATACGGTTGTCTAAACTGAAAGATCAAGAACAAAAGAGAAAACACTGAATTACCCAGAATGCCTGCTTAGATTTCGTTCAGTATGCGGTTTGTTTGGAAGTAAAACAGACTGTAGAATGTAGATTGGGTCGGAGGTTAAGTGAGGTCAGGGCTCTTTAATTGAAGAGTGAAACAAACTTGTTAATAGGTGAAAAATAACCAAAGTTTTGCGTTCCGGTAACTTCCCGCGGAAAATGTGTGATCAGGATCTATAATCTAATATTTCTAAGAAAAAGAACAATGGCTACCAAGAGACAGAATGCGCGAAAAAACTTCAAATATTCTACGAATACATACCAACGAGTAAGAACACTGCCAGACTGGAATAAACTTCTAATTTTTTTCACTCACGAGCACTGACGAGCGAGAACTGAGTTGAACACCTGGAGAGAACTTCGAACACTGAGAGAATGAGGGTGAATGCGCTATGAATTGTGGAATGCGAACATGCCAGTCCTCCGGCCTCGCCGATATATATAGGTCCTCCGACCACTGCTCCCCACTCTCACTCTTCGCAGTGTTGCCAATCGTTCGTAAATTCAATACAGAAAAAAAGAGCTTCTTGGTTAGATGAAAAGGAATGATTTTCAATTCCCAGACAAATTTATTGCATAATATTATTAAAGTTTTAACAAAAATCGGAGAATACATCTTTTTTGTGTGAATAAACAACCTGTTTACTTGAAAAATTAATTTTGTGAGGTTTAAACCCTGCCAACCGTTACTTTTTTCTCGCATATTTTCAGCTAGGCGGCAGCACACTCGTATAATTCGATTTGTTGTGAAATTCAAAATGTTCAAAATTACAGATTTTTCCAGGTCGATTAATTGAAGGGTGTCAAGTACAAAAGTAGATGACAAACAAAATTGGAAATTTTCAGGAGAGCGAAAGAACTTACTTCCGAGATACTGAGTTTCTGAATGCGGGTAAAAAAGTGAGCCAATTCCGAGTAAAATTATCGAAAAAATTTGTGGGTAGAATTAGGTATTTTTACTTAATCACCAGCTAACTTCACTTCGTCGAGTGCTTAGGTGAAAACAATGATCCAAATGCATGGGACTCAACCGTATTTTAATAATATCTTCGTAAAAAATAGTTTTCCCCCTATAAGTATAATTGGAAATTAGTTTTTATTTTTCCAGAACTGTTTATTTCAATGATAAAATTAACTCAACGGAGTGAAATTAGCTGTTGATGAAGTGAAAATGCCTAATTTCACACTTTTTGAAAGTTTTTGAAAATTCTCAACGATTGAAAATCGATTAACAAATCGAATTTTTAATTAAAAAAATTCGAATACCTATTTAATTTTTAGGTTTATTTCTTTTTAAGGTTATATAAGCATATATATATTTCCTACGATTCTTGAGAAAATTCAAAAAGATTTTTGAAGATTTCTGATTTGTAAAATTAAAATTTCAACAAAAAAAAGTTAATTTCTAACCAAATGGTGGAATTTTCAATTAAAATAAAAAGATTAATTCTCAAGGAAAAAAATAATACATAATTGATATTTCAACGAAAAAAGATTTCAATTTTAAATAAGAAACAGTTGAAATCATCCAAAAAAGGGTTGAATTTTCTATCAAATTATTAAATTTTCACATGGAAAAGACGAATTTTCTACAGAAGAATTGAACTTGCGACCCGAAAATATGCATTTTCAAAGAAAAAAATTAATTTTCAACCAAATCGTTAAATTTGAAAACAACAAGAAAACGAACTTTCTAAAACACAAGTGGATTTTCAACAAAAAATGTATTCATCAACCAAACAGCAGAATTTTCTACCAAATTGTTGACAGTTGACTTTTCATACAAAGAAAAAGAACTCTCTATAAAACAACTGAAAATTCAACATAAAAAAATTACAACGAAAAAAGGATTTTTCAACCAAATTTATGTTACCAAATTATTACATTTTTTAGTCAAAAACACGATTCGAATTTTTCCTAATACTTTTTTTTAATTCTGCAAAATAAAAAAAATTACCTTAAAATCTTCCATATCCAGATTCTTTTTATAAAGATACAGGGAATTATTTGAAATCTTTTTCAAATTTCTCTTAAAATTCATTTTTTAAATAAAACGTCATTCGAAAATGTTCGCAGGAATCATAAGAAAATTTTGTTACTCTCTTAAAACCTTTTGAAATTAATTGTATTTAAATTTTGTTTAAATGTTCATAAAAACTTCTATAAAAGTAATCCTAAAAGAATGCCTTTTTAACAAAACAGTTGCATTTTCAAACCAAAAATATGAATAAAAACCATGGAATTTTTAACCCGAAAAGACTAGTTTTCTACAAACAATTATTTTTCAAACAAATGGTTGAATTTTCTATCAAATTATTTAATTTTCAGGTCGAAAAATTGACTTTTTTTCAAAAGAATTGTATTTTTAATCCGAAAATTTGAATTTGCAAACAACAAAAAATAATTTTCTACAAAATAAGTGAATTTTCAAACAAAAAAATTAATTATCAACCAAATTGTTAATAGTTATATTTTTATACAACGAAACAAAAAATCTACAAAATTGATTTTTCAACCTAAATATACGAATTTACATCGAAAAAAGTATTTTTCAATTAAAATTTGTTCACCAAGTTGTTAAAATTTCTAGTAAAATGAACGACTCAAATTTTTTCTTACATTTTTACTTTAAATCTGCAAAATTGAAAAAATGTCTTAAAAATCTTCCAGATTCTTTTCTGAAATTTAAGGAAATCATTTGAAATTATTTGATTTCTTTTTCAAGTTTCTCTTGAAATTCATTTTTAAAAATGAAGTCATTTGAAAATGTTCCCAGGAAACTTAGGAAAATTTTGTTGCTCCCTTAAAACTTTTTTAAATTCATTGCGTTTAAAAATTCTTCTAATCTTTTCAAAAATATGAATTAAAAAGAAGAAAATTTTTCAACCAGAGTTCAATTCTCAAACAACAAAAAAACGAACTTTTTATAAAACAACTATATTTTTAAACCGAAAATAAGAATTTTCATAAAAAAAAGTTAATTTCCAAGTTAAAAACATAAATTTTCTGTAAAACAATTCAAACAATAACAGACAAAATTTGAACAAAACAATTGGGCTTTCAACATAAAATACGACTTTTCGACAAAAAAAAAAAAAAAATTTCAACCAGATAGTATGTTTTTGACCAAATTATTAAATTTTCAAGTCGAAAATACAATTCGAATTTTCCCTAGCATTTTTTTAATATCTGCAAAATGAAAGAAAATTGCTTAGAATCTTCCAGATTATTTTCCAACGTTTTAGGAAATTATTTGGAATCTTTTTGAAGTTTCTCTTAAAATTCATTTTTCAACATAAAGAGTCATTTGAAAATGTTCCCAGGAATCTTAAGAAAACTTTGTGACTCTCTTAAAATCTTTCAAAATTCATTGTGTTTAAATTTTTTTGAAATCTTTTCAATAGTTCCAAAACTTTTCAAAAAGCTTATATAAAAGTCATCCGAAAAGGATGGCTTTCTGCAAAACAATTTAATTTTCAACCCAAAAATAAGAGTTTTCAACAAACAATTATTTTTCAACCACTTGGTTGATATTTCTACCAAATTATTAAATTTTCACGTCGAAAAGTCGAATTTTGTACAAAAGAATTAAATTTTCAATCCGAAAATATGAATTTTCAAACAACAACAAAAAACGAACTTCCTACAAAACAAGTGAATTTTCAAACTAAAAATTTCATTATTAACCAAATAGTTGCATTTTCTACCAAATTTTTAGTAGTTGAATTTTCCTACAACGAAAAAAAAATCTTTATAGAAAATTGAATCCTCAACCTCAAAATACGAATTTACAACGAAAAAAGTATTTTTCAACTAAAAGTTGTTTGCCAAGTTGTTGAAATTTCTAGTCAAATAGACACGATTCGAATTTATCCTAACATTTTTTTTAAGTTCTGAAAAATAAAAAAATCCCTTAAAATCTTCCAGATTCTTTTTGAAATTTCAGGAAATCATTTGAAATATTTTTCAAGTTTCTCCTAAAATTCATTTTTGAAAATAAAGTCATTTGAAAATGTTTCCAGGAATCTCAAGAAACTTTTATTACTCTCTTAAAAAAATTTTTAATTAATTGTGTTTAAATATCCTTGAAATCGTTTGAAAAATATGAATTAGGAAGAACAAAATAACATTTAAAAAAAGTTAATTTTCTACCAAATTGTTAATAGTTGAATTTTCAAACAACAAAAAACAAAATTTCTACAAAACAATAGAAATATGAATTTTGGACAAAAACTTATTTTTAAACCAGATGATATATTTTTTTACCAAATTATTAAATTTTCACGTCAAAAATACCATTCGAATTTTTCCTAGCATTTTTTAAAAGTTCTGCAAAATAAAAAAAAAATGCCTTTGAGGAAATCATTTGAAATTATTTTAAATCCTTTTCAAGTTTCTCTAAAAATTTATTTTTCTGAATAAAAAATAATTTGAAAATTTGTCCATGAATGTTAAGAACATTTTGTTATTCTTTTAAAACCTTTCAAAATTTATTTTGTTTACAATTTTTTTGAATCGTTTCAAATCTCCTAAAAACTTGTTAAAAAACTTCTATAAAACTCATATAAAAAGGATGACTTTCTTAACAAAATAGTTGAATTTTCAACCCACGAGGACAAATTTTTTTTTTAAAAGGATGAGATTTTAACAAAATGATTGAATTCCCATTTATTGGTCTTGAAAAATTATCTCCTGGTACAAACAATTCAAAATTGAATATGTAATAAAAAACAGTTTCTAATATTTAAGTTTGTAATAAATGATACAAGGTAACTCGGTAATCTCGAAGTAAAACAAAAATGTTAATTATCAACTGGTTTAAAATTATCTGATCATTACCAATCAGTACTAAGCTCGGTATTAAGTACTAGAAATAAAAGGTAAACAGAGGTAAACTGACCATTTTAGGACCATATTTGGACTAAAAGGTTTAAAAGTTTTGGGAACAGGGAAATCCCCTTAATCGGCTTATTCCAATTTATGAGTGCTCACCACCTTTTTGAATAGGTTTAAAGAACTATGAATCAATAAATCAAAAATCAAATTTTACACCGGGAATTTTTCAAACCTGAAGAATAAAGATTTTTTTTTTTTAATGCGAATCACAATTAAAAATGTATTTTCCCCCGTATATTAATGAATATTGAAATTAAAAAAAAAAAATAAAATATATTAAAAAGATATTAATTCATCTTTTAAATATTACTTAAGAATATTTTTTTAATAGATTTTAGTCTTCTTTTTTTTCATTGCTATTGTAATTTCTAAATCATAACAGGATTAATTCTGAACCCGATAAATATGGGGGATAGCATAATTTGTTTTCTGATTCAAAATAAAATAAATTAATCTTTATTGCTCTGGCTTGAAAAATTGTCGGTGTCAAATTTGATTTTTTATTTGACAATAAATGGATTAAGGGGATTGCCCAACGTACCCACCTTTTAAAATCATGAAACATGAAATGGCAATTTTGCATTCTATTTTTAGTACTTAGTACTAATTAGTTAATTCTAAACCACTTGTTATGTGAGCAAAGATAATCGGACCAGTCTTTTTTTTTTATTTAGATATTATTAGGATATTGAAATAGCAATTCAAATATCCTCAAAAATATTAATTAATCTTTTAACAGGCTTTTTTATAAATGAAATGAAACAATTTTATGTTCCAATTTATAAGTTTTTAATTTATTATTCTCAGGGTTGCCAGCGTCTAAACTCTAAGACTCTAAGTCCAAGTAATCTAAATTATTTTAGAAAAGTAAAAAAGTTAAATGATTAAACCGAAAAAGTGACTTATTTGTAATATAATTGAAAAGAATTCAAAAGAATTCGATGAAATTTATAAGGATTCCGGTTGAATTTTAATCAATTCAGGATAAATTCATAAGATTTCAAAACAATACAAGTTGAATTCAAAATAATTCAAATGAATTGCAAAAAATCCTATTGAATTCTGTAAGTTTCAAGTGGGATTAGAAAAATTGAAGGGTTCAATTTTTAAGAATTCAAGACAATTAAAAGGAATTCAGGATAAATTAATAAGAATTCATAGTAAATTACAAGCTTATTCACTTTATCACAAAGTGTGAATGAGTTAAAAGAAAGTGTAAATACTATTAAAAATTATAAAAAAATTAATTGAAACGTTCCAAAGCTCTTGGAAGATCGTCGGCATTTTTAAAAACGCGCTAAAATCTTTAAAATCTTTTGGAATTGCTTCAAATTATTTAAATATATTCGAATTTCCTTGGAGGTTTTTAAAATACACTAAAATATTTCAAATTCGTTCAAATCTTTTTTTTGTGGGTGATCCTGAACCAATCTATTTAGATTATTACATTTTCCAAATAGGAAAAGAAGCAATTCAAAAATTTTAATGTATTTCTAAAATTGCTAATATTTAATGGATTCTTCTTACAACAATTTTTAATGAAAAGATTTCTTTAAAGAAATTGAGGTAAAATTACTTAGAATCCATTAGAAAAATTTTGAAAATATTCATAAGCAAACCCTGCAGATTGGAACCAATCATGAGTTTAGTGTCTCTATTTTAAACATTTTAAAATAGATTTTTTTTTCGATCTTAATTAACAAATTTTTTTAACTCTTGAAATCACTTGAAACTTTTTTAAGCTCGTCAAAGATCCTTAAACATTTTTAAGAATACTCTAAAGTCTAAAATCTTTAAAATACTTTGGAATCGCTACAAATTTTGAAATTTTTTAAAATCCCTTGAAATTGTTCAAAAGCTCTTGAAAACTTATGGGATAATTTTGTTAAATATCCTAAAATCCTTTGAAATCGCTTCAAATTATTGCAAAACATTGAAAAATTTTCAGTATTTTTTAAAATACTCGAAAATATTTCAAATCCTTTGAAATCTCTCGAAACATTTGTAAGCTTTTTAAAATTCTTTGCAATTTTTAAAAGGCAGTCCAAGTGTAAGTTTAAAAATACCCTGAAATCTTTCAAATATTTTGCAATTGTTTAAAATTATTGAAAAATAATCAAAGTTCTTTCTAATCTTTTAAAATACACTAAAATACTTTAAATTCTTTGAATATTTGAAAATAATCTTCAAATCCTTTTAAATCGCTTCAAATTATTGAAATCTTTTGGAAATTATTCGGTATCTTTTGAAAGACCCGAAAATATTTCAAATCCTTTCAAAAATCCCTTGAAACTTTTTTAAGCTCTTCAAAGATCCTTAAAAATTTTTAAAAGGCAGTTCCAGTATACTAAACAAATCCGGCTATTTATACCGAAATTTTGATACGCCTTTTTTACTACGGCTTTTTCCAAAAATACCCTAAAATCTTTCAAATATTTTGCAATTGCTTCAAATTCTTAAAAAATAATCCAATTTTTTTGTAATCTTTTAAAATACACTAAACACTTCAAACTCTTTGAATATTTAAAAAATATCTTCAAATCCTTTTAAATCGCTTCTAATTATTGAAATCTTTTGAAAATTATTCGATATCTTTTAAAATGCCCGAAAATATTTCAAATGAAATTGAAACTTTTT
This sequence comes from Andricus quercusramuli, assembly GCA_932178445.1. Lineage (NCBI taxonomy): Eukaryota > Metazoa > Arthropoda > Insecta > Hymenoptera > Cynipidae > Andricus > Andricus quercusramuli. Next base: position 310,524 of record CAKNXH010000224.1, read on the forward strand.
TAAGCTCTTCAAAGATCCTTAAAAATTTTTAAGAAGACTCTAAAGTGTAAAATCTTTAAAATACATATTTTGGAATCGCTTCAAATTTTGAAATTTCTTTAAATCCCTTGAAATTGTTCAAAAGCTCTTGAAAACTTCTTGGATAATTTTTTAAATATCCTAAAATCCTTTGAAATCGCATCAAATTATTGCAACCGATTGAAAATTTTTCAGTATTTTTTAAAATACTCGAAAATATTTAAAACCCTTTGAAATCCCTCGAAACTTTTTTAAGCTTTTGGAAATTCTTTACAATTTTTAAAAGGCAGTCCAAGTGTAGGTTTAAAAATACCCTGAAATCTTTAAAATATTTTGCAATTGTTTCAAATTATTGAAAAATAATCAAAGTTCTTTCTAACATTTTAAAATACAGTAAAACACTTTAAATTCTTTGAATATTTGGAAAAATATCTTGAAATCCTTTTAAATCGCTTCAAATTATTGAAATCTTTTAAAAATTATTCGGTATCTTTTGAAAGACCCGAAAATATTTCAAATCCCTTAAAAAGCCTTGAAACTTTTTTGAACACTTGAAAATGCCTTGCATTTTTAAGTTGCCTTTTTAAAAATACCCTAAAATCTTTAAAATATTTTGCAATTGTTTCAAATTATTGAAAAATAATCAAAGTTCTTTCTAATCTTTCAAAATACACTAAAATACTTTAAATTCTTTGAATATTTGAAAAGTATCTTTAAATCCTTTTAAATCGCTTCAAATTATTGAAATCTTTTGAAAATTGTTCGGTATCTTTTAAAATGCCCAAAAATATTTCAAATCCCTTAAAAATCCTAGAAATTTTTTTGAACACTTAAAAATGCCTTGCATTTTTTGAAAGACACTCAAAGTGTACAAAAAAAACAGCTATTTGTACCGAAATTTTAGTACGCGCAGCTACGGCATTTTTAAAAATACCCTAAAATCTTTAAAATATTTTGGAATTCTTTGAATATTTGAAAAATATCTTTAAATCCTTTTAAATCGCTTCAAATTATTGAAATCTTTTGAAAATTATTCGGTGTCTTTTGAAAGACCCGAAAATATTTCAAATCCTTTCAAAAATCCCTTGAAACTTTTTTAAGCTCTGGAAAATTCCTTGCAATTTTTAAAAGGCAGTTCCAGTTAACTAAACAAATCCGGCTATTTACACCGAAATTTTGATACGCGTAGCTACGGCCTTTTCCAAAATACCCTAAAATTTCCAAAATAATATGGTATTGCAATTATTAGAATATAATCAAACTTAATTGTAATCTTTTAAAATATACTAAAATACTTGAAATCAAAATTTCCTGATTTTTCCTTGATTTCCAGGTTTTTCCTGGCTTGCGGCCATCCTGCTTAAATAATGTTTAGCAGATACATTTTTAATAGATTTTAGTTTTTTTTTCCATTTACATTGTAAATTATAAATCATAATACGGAATTATGTAATTCTGTACTCGATTAATATTCGAGGATAAAAAATTGGCGTTATAATTTAAATAATTTACGGCTAATTTCTCAAAAATAATTTTAAAAATTCCGGGTGCCACATTTGATTTTTGATTTATTATTCATACCCATTCGGAAGAGTGGTGAGCGATCATGATCTGGAATAACAATAAGCGGATTATGGGGATTTCCTACTGTTACCCAAACTTCTTAAATCGTAAAATGGTCAGTTTGCACTCTATTTCACGTACTTAGTACAAATTAGTTAATTTGAAACCAGTTGTTTCGAACGATAAGACGTTTTCTTTAGATTTGGAAATAATTAGGATATTTAAATACCAATTCAAATATCCTCACAAATATTATTTCACTTTTAAATAATGCTTAATAAATATATTTTCAATAAAAGATAGTCTTCTCTTTTTTATAAATGATTCCTTGTCTAAAGTATAAATTATTTAAAACTGCTCGTCTCGCTTCTCCTTTTATCATCAATATTTTTCAAAAATACTATTGATTGATTGAAATGGATCGTTTTTTTCCTATATTTTCTCTTTCTAAGAAATTGCATTGTTGCTTTGCATGAGAAAAATCGCACGTAAAAGGTTTAGACTAAATCTTAAGCTTAAGAGATTAAAGTATTAAACTTTGAAGTAAAAATCTGTTACGGATTTCCAGGCTCATTTCACATTCCCCGCCCATAAAGCTCAGTTTTGAAATAGGTAATAAACTAATAAATTTAACTTTTCGCTCTTAGTCTTGACTGTGAAAATTTCAAGTTGATTACTATTCCTGGTCGTAAAAAAGGGAAGGAATTACCCTCTTGGTTGGAGGCTGTTTAGTTTCCAAGCTTACCTATTTTATTGCCCTATTTACCTGCTGTCAAGTGTTTGGCCACAGGGTCTGCCTTCACTCAATTCATGCCAGAGTCTTTTCTTCCACCCTCATAAAATTTAACAGAACATTATTTTCCCATCAAAATGGAAATTTTAACAAAAGCTAAGATCCAGGGAAATTTTTCCATCAATTATGTTCCCTTCATTATATTTTTAAAATCAATTACTTATAAACAGGTAATTGAAATGAGCAACAAGCGATGCTAATATAGTACAATTATTTAATTTTGCTATAAGTTCATTCAATATTATTTAATAACTAATTACACTTAAAGAGATAAATTAATTATCTATTAGTAAGTTTTTGATAGATTTTGTTTTAATATACCAAAATTAAAACTAAATTGCATTAAATTAAAAATTATTCAAAAAATTATTGAAAATGCAATGACTAGTATTACGGAATTTTCCGTACCATTAGTCCTGAACGAGCTGGAAAAGGGGTTAGTGAGAGTCTTACTGAAAATTCCGTAATGATAGACAGTTTGCATTAAAAATGATCAGATCAGGGTGACATCAAAACTTACTTTTCAACATTCCCTGATTTTTCCCAAATTAATTTTTTATTTTGCCCTGATCATTAATATTTAAAGATCAAAATTCTAAATCTTGTAATGTTGTCAATATGGAATCTTTTATAAATGAAACAAAACAATTTTAAATGTATATATTTTAAATTTATTATTATAAGGGCTGTCACGGTCTAATTTCAATGAAAAAAAGTGAAAAAGTGATATCAGGGTTCACAGCGCAAAAGGAGTTTAAAAAAGGGGAAATAGGGTAATTTTCTCACGAAAAAGGGGAAAAATAGGGGAAAGATTTATTGAGTTTTATATTTGTATGTCATTTATTTTTATATGTCGAAAAAAGAAAAACAATATTTTTATAACAAATGTGACATTTAAAAAAAAATTCAATGATTTTTCAATGATTTCTGCCATTAAAGAATTTATTTTTAAAAATTGGATACTTTCAATGAAAATTTAAAACCACTCTCTTCAGTAGAGCGAAGTGAAAATACCGAGGAAAATACTAAAATTAGTCGAATCGTTTGAGTTACAATTTGTTGCTCGACATCCAAAATAAGTAAAGAAACAAATTTTTTAATCGGTAAATATCTTCAGTTGACTTTTTGAAATTTACAACAAAAAATTGTAATTCGAGAAAAAAAATTTTCCTTTTTTATTTTTTTTTAAATGTACCAAAACATGTTTTTTGGATTGATTCGAACCTGAAATTTCTTCAGCTTGAACCAAAGAAATTTGTTATTATTTTTTATTCATGAGAAACTTTTTTTTTATGGTGTTTATAACGTTCCAAAATCGCAAAAAAGATAGGAAATCCCAAAAATACTAACTCACGACAAAATTTTTTCCCGAAAAACCAAAATAAAAATAAGATAAGTTTTGAACGAATAGTTCAATTGTTGAATTAAGAACATCAGTTTTTAACTAAAAATGGAATAGTTACATTTTCGTTTCGAAAAATTAATTTTCAATTGAAAAAACTGAATTTTCGCCCAAATTGTTAAATTTTGAAGCCTAAAAGAAGAATTTTCTACAATGGACTTGATTTTTTAACACAAAAATATGAGTTTTCAATTAAAAAGTTAATTTTCAACCAAAAATTAAAATTTTTAGTTAAAAACCCTAGTTTTTAACAAACAAAAAAAAACTTTAACTGAAATTATGAATTTTTAACTGAAAAATGACGGAAGGACGAATTTTTTACAAATTACATACATTTTTTTAACCGAATATTTGAATTTTCAAAATAAAAAAGATCAATTTTGAACCAAAAATGGAATTGCTACAATTTCATTTGAAAAAACTAATTCTCAAATGAAAAAGACAATTTTCTACCAAATGATTGAATTTTTGAGCAAAAAAAAAAAAAAGAATTTTGTACAACATATTTGAAATTTTAACTTAAAAATATAAGCTTTCAATAAAAAAAATAATTTTCAATCAAAAATTGCAATTTTCAGTTTGAAAAAATGAATTTTCAACAAAGTAGTTTGATTTTCAACCCAAAAGACAGCTTTTCAATAAAATAAATATATTTTAGACTAAAAAATACCAATTTTTAAACACAAATAGAATAGTTCAATTGTGAGTTTAAAAACATTAATTTTCAACGAAAAAAAAAGTTTCAACAATAGTACTACCTTATTCATTTATAAATAATTTATTTGAATGCTATAATTGATTTAATTATTATTCAATACTGAGTACAATTTCAAATATCGTATATTTGAAGAGAAAATGAGAAAAGGGGAAGTTTTTTGAGAATAGGGGAAAAAGGGGGAATTTCAAGAAAAAAGGGGAAGACTGTGCACCCTGTGATATATTTAAACCGAAAAAGTGACCACAAGTGACTAATTTCTAGATTCTAAAGAAATTTAAAGAATATGAAAAGAATTCAATGACATTTATAAAAATTCAACGTAAATCAACAAAAAAAACTTCAAGTGTATTGAAAACAATTCAAAAATATGAAAAAATGCATTGAAGTCAGTAAGTTTAAAATGAGTGTACAAAAATTCGAAAGAATTAAAAAGAATTTGAGAAATTGTCCAAGAATTCAAAGTGACTTTAAAAGGCTTCAAGATGAATTACACAAAATTTAACGAAAAATTCAAAGAGATCCATTGAATTTAGTGAATTTAGAAGAATTCAAGCGAATTCAAGCGACTTCAAGAATTCAAGATAATTCCAAAGAATTCAAATAAATTGCAAAAAATATTTAAAAATCTATTCAAATCTTTAAATATCTACGAAATCGTCGAAATCCCACACTTCTTGCAAAGAAACTCTTTGAAATCTATTAAAATAATATAAAATCACGTCCAATTATATGAAATTTGGTAATATTTCCTGAAATCCTGAAAAATTTATTAAATAACTTGAGAGCTATTAAAAATCATTAGAAATCTTATAAAATCCTTTGAAATCTTTAAAAATACTCTAGAATATTTCAACGCCTTTGAAATCTCTTGAATCTTTTTGAAGGCCTTGAAAATTCCTTAGAATTTTCAAAAAATACCCTAAAATCTTTGACGTCTTTCGAAATCTTTTGAAACTATTTAAAACTTAAAAATTCATTACATTTTTTTTAATACCCACAAATTTTTTAATTCTTTGGAATCCCTCAAAATTATTGAAATATATTGAAAATTCCTCGGTTTCTTTAAAAATGTAAAATACCCTGAAATATTTTAAATCATTTAAAATCCCTTGAAATTTTTTAAACCACTTGCAATTCCTTGAAAATTTTATAACTACCCTAAAATCTTTGACGTTTAGAGAAATCATTTGAAACTATTTAAAGCTCTCAGAAAATTAATTTGAATTCTTTAAATTCCCTGCAATTTTTGTAACCCTTTGAAATCCATTCAAATTATATAAATCTATTATAAATTCCTTGGAGTCTTTTTAAATTCCCTAAAATATTTCAAATCCTTTGAAATTACTTGAAACTTTTTAAAGCTTGTGCAAATCCCATGAAATTTTTAAAAATACCCTACAATCTTTGACGTCTTTCGAAATTCTTTGGGACTTTTTAAAGCTCTTGGAAATTTCTTTAAATTTTTTCAAATACCCTACATTTTTTAAATCCTTTGAAATTCTTTAAAATTATTAAAATATATTTTAAATTCTTTGGAATCGCCATATCTTAAAATATTTGAAATCCTTTAAAAGCACTTATATATATTTGTGAACTTGTGAAAAAAATATTGCGAATTCCATGCAATTTTTAAAAATATCTTAAAATCTTTGACATCTTTGGAAATGTTTTGGAATTGTTTAAAGCTCTTGAAAATTCATTAAAATTTTTTTAAATATCCTAAACATTGTTAATCCTTTGAAATCCCTTCAAATTATAGAAATCTATATAAATTCCTTGGAATCTCTTTAAATACCTTTAAATATTTCAAATCCTTTAAAGTTACTTGAAACTTTTTAAACCACTTGCAAATTCATTGGCATGATTAAAAATACCCTAAAATTATTGACGTCTTTCGAAATTCTTTGTGACTTTTTAAAGCTCTTGGAAATTTCTTAAAATTTTTTCAAATACCCTACATTTTTTAAATCCTTTGGAATTCTTTAAAATTATTAAAATATATTAAAAATTCTTTGGAATCTCCATAATATCTTAAAATATTTTAAATCTTTTAAAAGCACTTATACATATTTAAAAGCTCTTGCGAATTCCATGAAATTTTTAAAAATATCCTAAAATTTTTTATATCTTTCGAAATGCTTTGGAACTGTTTAAAGCTCTTGAAAATTCATTAAAATTTGTTTAAATATCCTAAACATTGTTAATCCTTTGAAATCCCTTCAAATTATAGAAATCTATTATAAATTCCTTGGAATATTTTTAAATACCTTAAAATATTTTAAATCCTTTAAAATTACTTGAAACTTTTTAAACATCTTGCAAATTCATTTGCATTATTAAAAATACCCTACAATCTTTGACGTCTTTCGAAATTCTTTGGGACTTTTTAAAGCTCTTGTAAATTTCTTCAAATTTTTTCAAATACCCTAAATTTTTTAAATCCTTTGGAATTCTTTCAAATTATTGAAATATATTTAAAATTCTGTGGAATCTTCATAATATCCTGAAATATTTTAAATCCTTTTAAAATCACTTTAAACTTTTAAAAGCTCTTGCGAATTCCATGAAAAATATCCTAAAATCTTTGACGTATTTTGAAATCTATTGGAACTGTTTAAAGCTCCTGAAAATTCATAAAATTTTTTTTAAATATCCTAAACATTTTTAATCTTTTGGAATCCCTCCAAATTATTGAAATCTATTGAAAATTCCTCGGTATCTTTTCAAATACCCTAAACTATTTCAAATCATTTAAAATGCCTTCAAACTTTTTAAACAACTTGCAAATTTCTTGGAATTTATAAAAATACCATAAAATCTGTTCAATCTTTCAAAATTCTTTGAAACTTTTTAAAGCTCTTGGAAATTCCTTTGAAGTTTTTCGAATACCCTATACATTTGTTTAATCCTTTGGAATTCTTTTAAATTATTAAAATACATTTAAAATTCCTTGGAATCTTTATAATATCCTAAAACATTTGAAATCCTGAAAATCACTTTAAACTTTAAAAGCTCTTGAAAATTTCTTGAAATTTCTTTAAATACCCTAAAAAATTGTAATCCTTTGGAATCACTTCAAATTCTTTAGATCTATTAAAAATTCCTTCGAATCTCTTAAAATACTCTGAAATATTTCAAATCCTTTGAAATCCCCTGAAACTTTTTAAAGATCTTGCAAATTTCGTGGAATTTTTAAAAATACCCTACAATCTTTGACATCTTTCGCAATATTTTCAAACTATTTGAAGTTTTTGAAAATTCATTTGATTTTTTTTTAAATACTAAAAAAATTATAACCCTTAAGAACCCCTTAAGATTCTTTAAATCTATTAAAAATTCCTTGGAATCTTTATAATGTCGTAAAATATTTTTAATTCTTTCAAATTACTTGAAACTTTTTAATGCTCTTCCAAATTTCTTGGAATTTTCTCAAATACCCTAAAATCTTTGACGTCTTTCGCAATACTTTAAAACAGTTTAAAGTTTTTGAAAATGTAATTGAATTTTTTTCAAATACCCTAAAAAATTGTAATCCTTTAGAAAACCTTCAAATTCTTTAAATCTATCAAAAATTCCTTGGAATCTTTATATTATCCTAAAGTATTTTTAATTCTTTCAAATCGCTTGAAACTTTTTAAAGCTCTTGAAAATTTCGTGGAATTTTTCAAAAAACACTACAATCTTTGATATTTTTCGCAATATTTTAAAACTATTTGAAGTTTTTGAAAATTTATTTGATTTTTTTTTAAATACCCTAAAAAATTAGAGAAAAAATTGTAATCCTTTGGAACCCCTTCGAATTCTTTAAATATATTAAAAATTCCTTGGAATCTTTATAATATTCTAAAATATTGTAAATTCTTTCAAATCACTTGAAAATTTTTAAAGTTCTTGCAAATTTCTTGGAATTTTCTAAAATACCCTAAAATCTTTGATGTCTTTCGCAATATTTTAAAACTATTTAAAGCTTTTGAAAATTCATTTGATTTTTTTTACCCTAAACAATTTTAATCCTTTGGAATCACTTCAAGTTCTTTAAATCTATTAAAAATTCCTTGGAATCTCTTCAAATACCCTGAAATATTTCAAATCCTTTGAAATCCCGTGAAACTTTTTAAAGCTCTTGCAAATTCCTTGAAATTTTTAAAAATACCCTAAAATCTTTGACGTCTTTCGAAATCTTTTGAAGCTATTTGAAGCTCTTGAAAATTATTTTAAATTTTATTAAATACCCTAAAAATTGTTCAATCCTTCGAAATCCTTTCACATTATTAAAATATATTTGGAAACCCTTGGAATCTTTATAATGTCCTAAAATATTTCAAAACCTTTGAAACCCCTAAAATCCTTCAAATACGCGAAAAAATTCTTTGCAAACTTTTAAAATACACTGGATTTCCTACAATATTTGTAATCCTTTGAAGCTTTCTAAAGCTCTTTAAAATTTTCTTAAATTTTTTCAAATATCTTATTTTTTTTAATTCGTAAGAATCCCTTCAAATAATTAAACTCTATTAAAAATTCCTTGAAATCTGTCAAAATATACTGAAATATTTGAAATCCTTTGAAATCCTTTGAAATCCCTTTAAACTTTTTAAAGATCTTGCAAATTCCGTGGAATTTTTAAAAATACCCTTAAATCTTTTAAATCCCTTCGAATCATGGAAATGTATTAAAAATGTATTGGAATATTTTTAAATACACCAAAAGATTTCGAAAGAATTTACGAAAATTCAGAAACAGGTATAGAAGTGAATTCAATAGTGGTTAACCCATCGGTTTATTTATTGAAAGAAAAGTGACTGAAGATCTTTTTTTTTTAAATAATTGTAGTGAATATCTTTAAAAAAATGATATAAGAACAAAAATGACTAGAAGTGAATATGTGTGGCACTCCTGATTATTTTTAACATAAATACCCTTTAAAATCACTACCCTGTTAATTAATTTAAAAATTATTACTATTTTTAAAATATACGAAGAATTAAAACTATTTATATTTTATCAAATTAAAACTTAATTTTATAAAACTAAAAATCTGTCAGAAAGTTATTTTAAAAATCTTAGATGTGTATGTCTATAAGCTTACAAAAAAAAATTGAATAATCACGAAAAATTAAAATTTTCAAAATTAAATGACGAAAAACTAGAAAATAAAAATTATAAGCTTTACAATACTAAACTTTTTTTTCTAAGCAATTCTAATTTAGAGCGCAAGAATTGCACTGTGTTATTTTTGAAATGGAAAAATAGTGACGAAGACAAGATTTTGTTTTAATAAAAAATTACCAGAGGTCATTCATAATTTTTTCCTTATAAATAGGTTTTTCCGTCTTTGTCTCTCAATTCTCGTATTTTTTAAATTTAATCACATGCAACTGAAATCACAAAAGTATTAAAAAAAAAGGATTGCGTTATTAAATTTAGATGTTAGAACTACAATTATTCCAAGTAATTAGAATGAAGGTAATAAAATCTTCGCCAAATAGTAGGTATTAATGAAAGAATCAAAACGGAAAAAATATATATTTTCGATATGAAATGGAAAAATTATATTTACAGTTGAAAAAATCAATTTTCGACCATAATAAATTAATTATTTATTTATAAAAAATTAATTTTGGACAAAATACTTTAATTTTTAATCAAAGAAATGGATTTTTAACTATAATGATGAATCTTCAATAATGAAAGGAATTTTTAACAAAATAGTTGAATTTTTGGCCTGAAAATGTATACATAATTTTCCACTAAAAAAATATCAATTTTCAACCAAATATAGAAAAGTTGAATTTTAAATTTGAAAAAATTTATTTTCAACCAACTAAAAACTAATTTTCAACAAAATAGTGAAATTTTCAACAACAAAAAGTTTTTAAATTAAAACCATGAAATATACAAAAAAAAAAAATAAAGAAAAACAAATTTCATCAAAAATGTGTATTTTTCATGCCAAAAAGATGAATTTTTAAACCAAAAATATGATTTTTCAACAAAAAAGTTAATATTCAATCAAATAGTTGAATTTTCAGCCCGAAAATACGAATTTTCAACAAAATATAATACTTTTCAAAACTTCCAATTTTTTGAGGCAATTCGATCTTTTCCTTTCTTTTTATATAATTATGTAAAATTCCACACACCTCAAGTTTTTGAAATTGAATTTAGCAGTCGAAAAGAAACTGCATCCTCTGAAATTGCGAAAAGAATATCAGCGCAACAGAAATCGCGAATTTTCATTTGGAGACATGAAAAATCCGGACATAAAACTAAAATCAGAAAATCAAGGCAATGATAAAAAATCAGGAAATGCCCTGTTAAATCAGGACGTCTGGCCATTATACGTTTTAATCAAGAAAAAAAAATCCCGGTCATTTCCCGGTTCGCAAAATTTTCTGAAGGCAATTTAAATTAGAAAAAAAATTGAATTCTTAAAATTAATCCTTTACCAATTCAGAAAAAGTCGAAATTTTCTTCTTTCAAACTCAATGAAAACATAAAAAATTACCCTTTTCCAATAAAAATAAAAATTGAAAATAAGCAATTGCCCTTCAACTCAATAAAAATGCTAAAAGGTAAAAATTGCCTCTTCCAATTCAGAAAAAATTTCAAACAAAAATGTCCTCCCTTCCAACTCAATAAAAATGTTAAAAATTATCCTTCTTCCGATTCATAAAATATTAAAAACCAAAATACCCTCCTTTCAGCCCATTAAAAAATAATTAAAAAATACAATTTCCTTGTTTGAAACCAAATAAAAATGTGAAAAAATCCCTCTTCCAATTCGGAAAAAATACCAGAATTTCCTCCCTTTCTTCTAAAATTAGAATGGTGAAACTCAATCGTTTTTTTGTCTACATAAATCCTTTTAAGTTGAAGTTATAAATTTTAATTCGTTTCAAATTAATAATGATTTTATTATTCTTGTTATATTAAAAATTTTTTAAATGGAACAATTAAAATTGTAACGTTCAAAGTTTAAATTTAGCATCCTGAAATGTTAACGATTCCAGGTTTTATATTTCAAACAATTTAAATTCATATTGTACAGTAGTTTTTACTGTTTGACTTGTAATTGCTCATTATAAATGAATAGTCGAATATTGCTAGATATTCGAAAATTTGTCTTTTTTTAATTAAAAATTTTCAAATTGAATGGGTTGAAAATTGAATATTTTTGACTGAAACAGAATTTGAAACGGAATAAAAGCGCGTTAAATTATGAATTTAATTTGCAGTTTGCACTTATGTTGAAACTGAAAATAGTTTATAAAGTTTCAATCGGACGTTTACATTTGTTTATCTACTAAGAACTAAGGCTTTCGAATGGAAACAGTTCAATTTTCAACGTTAAAATTGGTTAATATGTTCAACTTTGAACAGATTCAGAAATGTCTTATAAAAACAATTATTGTTCAATTGTTAACACTCAAACTATAGCTAAGGTTCAAAAAACATTAATTAATTTATAGTAACAGTCGACCAATTTGAAACATTTTTCCAACCGAGTTTCCAGCGCATTTTCAAATTCAAATGCTTTTAATTTTAAATTGTCTAAGTTCTTTAAACTGCATTTTAAAATCCTTTAATTAAAAACCTACGCTTCAAAATGAAGAGCTAACATTTTTAAAGTGAAAGATTTTAGAACTATGCATTATAAACTGAATGATTTCATAATTGAAAAAGTTAAGAATTGAACTTAACATTAAAAAAAAAGTTTAAATCGAACTTAGGGGCCGTTCAAGTATTACGTCAGCAATAAGCATAATTTTACTTTTTCTTGGGCCCCCCCCCCCCCCATCATAACCATATTTTTGTTTTGCGAATATACAAAAATAAGCAACATAAATTAATGCATAATTGAAGAAATGGGCAGATTTGAAAAAGTAAAAAAAAAGGGTTCGGGAAATTCCCGAAAAGACGAAGGAAGCATATGTTCACCATAAAAAGTTATAAAATTCAAATTGCTACGGAGTAACGGGCAAACCCCGTAACTAACCTCGGCGGTCATTTTTACAACTTTAGAAGGTTAAATGTTAAATAATCTGGTTGGGTTTAAAAAAAGGAAAGCAATATTGGTGAAATTCCAGTAAGGATGAAGAAAGCATATGTTCACCATAAAAAGTCATAAAATGTGAATCGCTAACGGGGTAGAACCGGTACCCAACCTCAGCTGCGGTCATTTTTACAGATTTATAGTTTTGATTTAAAACTTTAAAGATCCTGTGTCAAATTTTTTAACTTGCATGGTATTGTAACATTGAATAACGAAATTCAATTTCTTGACTCTATTTCCAAATTTAATATATTCCACAATTTACTAATTGCATTCAGTTATTATTCAGGGCCCTAAAACCAAAACTAATCCAACAACTAATTTTAAATTCCACATAAAACCGTAACTAATTTTCCAATATAAAAAAATGTTATTGAAAACCTGATTGGCTTTGCATTACCTGAAGTCGTTTTATATCCTAAAGTTGACATTTTGAAAATTAAATGTGGAAATAATCCCTCTGAACAGAAAAATTTTGATTTTAATTTTTGAACTTACTTTAGTAAGGTAAAAGTACCTATCATGAAACATGTCCCAATTATGAAACAGTTTGACAAATAATTCGATTTATAAATAATTTCAAGGTATATTTTTGAATACAAATTACTATATTAATAATTATGAAAGTTAGGCTTCTTATCTATATGAAAATCCAGTATGGTTCTGAAGTTTTAAGCACTGAAAAATAATTTTAATTATCTAACCTCCACACTCGAGAAAATTGACTGCCATTCATTCGAGTCAGAAGGCTTGATACCTGTAATTTGTTTTATCTTGTGTATTCACAAATTTTGATTATTTCACATGTGTAATACATTAAATGACAGCTTAAGGTTTATAGATTTGAGATTACTGCGCTTTTTCTCTATTTGGATGCAACTTTATTTATTAATTAGTTGTTTCATAATAGGTACACTTTTTTTTAAATGGTCCCTACTTATGGAACGCAGAAACATGGGTGTTCCATATCGAAGGGCACGTTTGCAACGCATGCTCCTATTTATGGAACAGAGGAACTTTTTCAATAAAATTTGTTTTTCATTATATTAATATGAACTATGTTATGTTATTATCATATAATACTCAAACTTTGAGTTGAACAAATTAATTGTCAACCAAAAAAATATTAATTCTCAACAAAATAGTTGAATTTTCAACCAAAGTGATCAATTTTCAAATAAAATTATGAATGCTCAACTGGAATAATTGAATTTCAAACCAAAAACATAAATTTTCAACTACAATGACGACTCTTTTAACTTAAATGGTGGAATTTTCAACCAAAAAGATGAATATTCAACCATGAAGATTAATTTTCTACAAAAAATACGAATTTTCTGCACAATATATGAATTTGCTACCAAGTTGTTAAATTTCCAACTGAGAATAATGAACTTTAACCAATAGTTGAATTTTACAACAAAAATAGAGACGAATTTTCAACAAAAAATAGAATAGCTAAACGTTAAGTTGAACAAATTAATTTTTAATGAAAAAAACACGATTTTCAATCAAACAGTACAATTTTCAACTGAAATGATGAATCTTCAACTGGAATAGTTTAATTTTATACCAAAAAGGTACAACACATTTTCACCAAATATTCCCATTTTTAAATAAAAGAGGTCATTTATCAATTGAACAGTTGAACTGTTGTATAAAAAGATAATTTTTCAACCAAAAATAGAATAGCTAAATTTTCTGTTAAAAAAACTAATTTCTAACAAGAAAAAAAATATGCATTTTTAACCAAAATGATCAATTTTCAAATGAAATGATGAATCTTTAACTGGAATAATTGAATCTTAAAACAAACAGATAAATTTTTAATTAAAATGATGAATCTGTCACTGAAATGGTTGAATTTTCAACCAAAAAGATCGATATTCAACCATGAAGATTAATTTTCTAAAAAAGAATACAAATTTTCAACACAATATATGAATTTGCAACTGAATTGTTGAATTTGCAACTGAAAATTATATATATTTAACCAACAGTTGAATTTTAGAAAAAAAAATGAGAAGAACTTTCAACAAAAAATAGAATAGTCAGACGTTAAGTTGACAAATTAATTTAAAAAAAAAAAAAAAACCGATTTTCAATCAAGCAGTTCAATTTTCGACAAATGTGATGAATTTTCAACTAAAATGATGAATCTTCAACTGGAATAGTTGAATTTTATACCAAAAAGGTACAAGAAATTTTCACAAAATATTTTAATTGAGAAAAAGATCAATCAAACAGTTAAGCTCTCGTCTAAAAAGGATTCGTTTTTTTCAAAAATATAATAGTTAAATTTTCTTTAAAAAAAAAACTAATTTCTAACAAAAAAAAAAGCGAACTTCCAACAAAATACTTACATTTTCAACTGGAATAGATAAATTTTCAGTTAGAAAAATTGATTTTCAACAAGGTCGTTAAATTTTCAATCAGAAATGAATTTTCAATTAGAATGATGAATCTTTTAAATATTTTTAATTTTTATTTATTTTTTTTTCTTTATTTTATTTTAAAATATTTTTTTAAATAAAAGAGATCAATTATCAATTGAACAGTTAAATTTTTATCCAAAAAAGATACAATTTTAACCAAAGAAGAAATGGTTAAATTTTCTGTTAAAAAAAGGAAACTAAGGTAAATGTCCCAGTAATCGTGACGGTCACAGTAATCGTGAAACTTGGGTATAGTTTGAATATATTGTTACAAAAATGTGTTAAAAGTAACATTTATTGATGAAAATCACTTATTTTTAGCATTTTCTAATAGCAAATAGAAATAACATTCATTCGAATAAAATAAAAAGCACGAAAATTAGCATCACGATTACTGGGACTAAGGTCACGATCACTGGGACGTTTACCTTAATTTCTAGCAAAAAAAAAAAAACGAATTTTCAACAATATAGTTAAATTTTCGACTGGAATAATTAAAGTTTTAGTAAAAAAAAACTGATTTCCAACATGGTCGTTAAATTTGCAGTCAGGGATGAATTCTCAATTAAAATGATGAATCTTCAACGAAAAGAATTAAGTTTTTAAAAAGAGTTACACTTTTAACGAAAGAGTTAAATTTTCAACTAAAATAGATGAACTCTCAACGAACAATGTAATGTAATTTAAATTTCAACCAAAAAAGTTTTCAATTTTGAATAAAAAACAGTCAAGTTCGACCAAAGAAGACAAATTTTCAAGAAAAGTTGTGTTCTGCATTAAAAATACTTTTCAGTCAACAGAGAAAACAAATTTAAAAAGAAATGTTGAATATTCAAGGAAAATTATGAATTTTCAACCAAGAAGAATAATTTTTTACGAAAAGGACGAATAATCAATAAAACACAGGAAGTTGTTATAGAGTACTATAAAAGAAAGAAAACGAAAAGGGTAGTTAGCCTAATATTTGATTTGCACTTTACTTTGACCAAGTTTCTTAAGTTTTGACTTCATCCTACATGGTTGTTTCTTCTTTTTCATTCACCTAAATAAAAACTCATTCCCTACAACTAACATTTTTTAGCAAAAATAAAATATAATTCACTTCGTTCACGAAAACTACCCTTCGATTTGATATAGAAAATAATATCAAATAAGCCATATCAATAAAAAAAAAACACATTTCTTTGCTGTTCCATAATAGGGACATGCATTATGGAACACCGGTACAAGAGTCCAAAAGTTGTTTCATAATAGGTACATAAAGGTCGTTCCGTATTTTCATAAATAGAATAACTTTGCCTAAACTCAATTAAACTTTTAATAGGTGTTTCGCATTCAGAAAAAATCAGCGCATTCATTGATATAAACATTTTGTAAATATATTCTACTATCGTTCAAAAATTAACGAAAATCTCAAAACCTCAAAATTTGTCTCATGATAGGTACCTTTACCTTATTTTATAAAAAAATGTGTGTTTGAAAACAAAAATAATTATAATTTGAACAAGATTTAGAATCTTTTAACAGTCTTGAATTAGATTAGACGTTATACATTGAGATTCGAGATCCAATCATTTTTTGCTTAAATAACGAAATTTACAAGCTTGTAAAATTTCGGATTATGTTAGTGGTTTTGATCGGAAATTGGTATTTTTAATTAAAAAAATTATATTTCGAAGAATATTTACAATTTTGTAATAAAAATACTTTCTGTTATTATTTTCTTCATTAATATATAATTATTAATTCTTAAGGACTTGAGTTAAAATATCAATTCTGATAAATTATCAAAAATATTGTCCTTGCTTTCCTTTTTCAATTATTTTAGATAATAGACACTATAAAACAGAAAAATTTTATATTGAAATTAATTTTATACTTTACTACAAAAATTTGTTGATAACATTTTTCATTTTCTAGTTATAAATAAATGAAATATTACTTAATAACGTATAGAGCATTCAATATTACTTCTAAGGTTATTTATTTTTTAAATCTCGTGTATTCAAATACCGACTAGCTTTTCAAACAATTTTACGAATTATTAAAATAATGAATAACGACCTGAAATCCGATTTTTACAATAGATAGTTAAAGCTGTTATACTTTTAAACAGTCTAATCGTTCAGAATTCAAAAATTCTTAAATTAGTTTAATGAATATAAAGCTAAACTTTGACTTGCTATTTGACAATTTTAATTTAACAAAAATCAAATCAAGTTGCAGGAGAATAGAAAACAAAGTTTTATCTTTAATCTTTAAAATAAATCTAAAACCACCGCGTCATGTCAATATAAATTATAAAATATATAGAAATGTATTCTGGTAAAAAAAAACGTTTAAAAACGTTTTGAGTTCTTTGAAATAAGTATTTCAATGACTTCTATCAAATTTTTTGTTAAATCTTTCGAGTCCAAACACTCATCAACTAAATTAAATTAACTTCAAAATTCAATTTTATTCTAATTAAGTCAATTAAATTGTAAAATTGTTTCGGCGGTGATTAGAACTTGCACTCTGATTCACAAACTATTTTTTATAATTTTCGGGAACTTCAAACGATTAGAAATAATTGTATATCTTAAAATTCTTATCGCTTAATATCAAATGACGGGTTGAACACACTTAAAATCTTTTAAATTTTATACCTTTTAACTTTTGTGAAAATGCTTTGAAATCTTCTGGAAGCTCATCATGGAATCTTATACCTTTCTTTAAAACCCCATAAAATCATTTGAAATAATTTTGTGTAAAATCCCTAAAATCATTTGAACTTAATCATCATTTTTAAACCTATTGGAATTAGTTGCAAAACAATTTGATATACTAAAATATATTTAGAATCCTTTAAAATCATTAGAAATCCCTTGCAATTTTTTTAAGCTCTTTGAAATTCCTCATAAATTTTTAAAATACCCTAAAATCTTTAAAATGATTTGGATTCAAATTATTTAAATCTATTGAAAGACCCTAAGCCTAAGGCCTAAGACCCTAAGATATTTAAAATCCTTTAAAATCGTATGAAGACCCTTAAAATTTTTTAGAGAATTATTTAGAAATTAGAATACCCTAAAATTTTGGTAATTCTTTAAAATCTGTTTGTAACACCTTGAAATGTTTGAAAATCTGTAATGTCCCACAATTCTTGTGAATAAATTCTTTGAAATCCATTAAAAAATTATAAAAATCCGTGAAATGACATGAAATCTGATATTTTCTAAAATCCTGGAAAATGTATTAAAATACCTTGAGAGCTTTTACAATACCGTACAAAATCACTAAAATCTTCGGAAACATATAATCCTTTGGGATTTTTTTAAATATCCTAAAGACCTAAAACCTTCTAGGTTGTATGTAATAGTTCCATATCTGCCGAAATTCTAGAAAATTCTTAAAACCCCCTTAATTTTGTTTTTAAATCCCTGAAAATTATTCAAATGCTTGAAAAAAGTCCTTGGTAACTTTGAAATACCGTAAAATATTTGTAATCATTTGCAATCTTTCGCAATCATTTGAAACTTTTTAAAGCTCTTGAAAATTCCTTGAAATATTTTTAAATACTGTCGAAACTAATCAATATATAGAATTCCTGAAAATAAAACAAGAATTCAACGATAACATTTGGAAGCACCACAAAACGCTCCTATTGCAATTCCTAAAAATCAAAATAAAAAAATTTGTTTCTTTGGACAAAAATAAAAAAGAGGAAAGACAATTGAGAAGGCAGCCAACCAAATCCCCTTCCTTCTCTTTTTTATTTCTTTCGTCTTTTTTATTTTTATTATTATCAAATCACAATAAAAAAGCATGCAAAGAGGAAATAAATAAAAAAAGAGAAGGAAAGGGATTTGGTTGGTTGCCTTCTCAATTGTCTTTCCTCTTTTTTATTGTTGTCCAAAGAAACAAATTTTTTTATTTTGTTTTTTAGGAGTCGCAATAGGATCATTTTGTGGTGGTTGTCCAAATTTGATAGTTGAATTCTTATTTTATTATCAGGAATTCTATATATTTTGACTTGATTATTGGACGTTAAATGGGATTTTGAATTTGATTTTAGTCTTATTTAAAATTCTTGAATTTCACTTTCAATACTTTTAAATCATTTGATACTCCTTGAAATTATTGAAGTCTATTGAAAATTCCTTGGAATCTTTTAAAATACCCTAAAATATTTTCAAATTCTTTGAAATCCCTGGAAACTATTTAAAGGGCTTGAAAATTTCTTGAAAATTTTTTCTTTTAAATCTTTTGAATTTCCTTCAATTGAATGAAATCTTTGAAAAACGTCTTAGAATTTTTTTAAATATCCTAGGCGACCTATACCTAGAAGATTCCAAAAGAATTTAAGAAAATTCAGAAATAGTTATAAACCTGAAGACAACAGTGGTTAATTTATTGAAAGAAAAGTGACTAAAATATTGAATTTCGAAACTGCATGATTTCAAGTTTCACAATTCACATGCTTTTAATTGTACATTAAAAAAAGTTATTCCCATTTTTCGATCTTAAAAAATTCTCTCCCGGTTAAATTCATTCAAAATTGAATAGATAATAAATAAAAAGACATTTTTTATTATTAAAGTTTATAATAATTGATACAAGGTAACTCGGTAATCTCTAAGTAATACTAAAATATTAATAATTAACTGGTTTAAAATTAACTGATCAGTACCAATCAGTACTAAGCTCGGTACTAAGTACTAGAAATGGAAGGCAAACTGACCATTTTATGATAATCCCTGGATTTAGAATAAGAGATTTAAATTTTTAAAAGTTAGGGAACACAGGGAAATCCCCTTAACGGCTTAACCGGCTTATTCCAATTTATGAGTGCTCACCAGATTGCCGAATAGGTTTAAAGAAACTATAAATCAATAAATCAAAAATCAAATTTTACACCAGGAATTTTTTAAGCCTAAGAAATAAAGATTAATTTTTTTTAATTTAAATAACAATTAGAAATTTAATTTATGCCCGAATATTAATCAAGTTCAAAATTAATCCTATAATGGGATTTAGAATTAAGAACTTACTATTGAAATTAGAAAAATAAGACTAAAATCTATTAAAAATATATTAATTCATCTTTTTAATAATACTTAGGTATCTAAATATTATTAATAAAAGAATTAAAACAAAAAATAGAAGTTTTGATCCTTTCCTTCCAAATATTGCAAAAAATTGAAGCAAAAACATTAGGCTTGGTCGGAAAATTAGGACATTATCGGATTATCCCACTTTTCACCTTCTTCAACTTCTAATTACTCCCAACCCTAATACAACTCAACTTATGGCGCGTTATTAAAAAAAAACAGGGTTGCTACAAAATATCAATTTCGAAATTCCTTAACTTTCTCTAAGTTTTCCTGACCAATTTTTAATTTTCCCTGACCGTAGTTCAATTTTTAACCAAAGAAATGAATTTTCAGCTAAAATGAGGAATCTTTAACGAAAAAAAAGAATTTTCATAAAAGATCAATTTTCTACCAAAGAAGACAAATTATCAACAAAATACATTAATTTTAAATCATGTAGTTGAATTTTCGACCTAAAAGATGAATTTTAAACATTAAGATTAATTTTTTACCAAAAAAGACGAACTTTCAACAAAATAGTTAAATTTTTAACCAAAAAAATAAATTTCCAACTAAAACGAGGAATCTTTAACAAACAAAAATGAATTTTCAACTAAAAAAAAATATTTTTTCAATCAAACATTGAATAATTAAATTTACAATTAAAAAACAAACAATTTTCAACAAAAAATAGAATAGTTAAATTTTCAGTTAAAACATTAATATTCAGTGGGGAGTTAATATTGACCCTCGATGGAAATAATTGTTTATAATATTGGATGTTGATTTTGGCTTTAGGGTCAGAATTAATAATTCAATTAATTTTTAATTGATCCAATATTATAAACAATTAAAACATTAATTTTCAACCAATTAAAAACTAATTTTCAACAAAATAGTACAATTTAAAAAAAAAATGTTTTGATTTAAAATCATGAATCAACAAAAGAAATGAATTTTTGACAAAGTAGTTGAATTTTCAACGAAAAATGTAATAATTGATATTTCAACCAAAAACAGTTGACTTCAACCAAAGAAGACGAATTTTTAACAAATTTTGAAAATCCTGGATAGATAAAGTTTATTTTTCAACCCAACAGTTTAGCCAAAAGAGATGACATTTTTAAATCAAATACATTTTTAAGCCAAAGGGACGAATTTTCAACCACGAAAGATTTTTCAGTTAATAAAGAAAAAATCTTCATCCAAAATGTGGAATTTTCATGCCAAAAAGATGAATTTTCATCAACAAAAAGTTAATATTCAATCAAATAGTCGAATTTTCAGCAAAAAAAAAACGAATTTTCAACAAAACAGCTGAATTATTAACCAAAAAGGTGGACTTTTTTGTTTTTAACAAAATTTTTGAATTTTAAACATAATAATAAAATTGTATGTTTATTCCCTACCTAAATAAGTGTATGAATTATAAAATAACTTTTTCAAGGTCAAATTTTTATTTAAATAATTGAGTACTGCACAGTCAGAAATTGGGGAAAAAATTTCCGTGCTACAAAAATCACGAATTTTCATTTTGGGGCATGACAAATCCGTTCATAACACTAAAAATCAGAAAATCAAGACAACGGTAAAAAATCAGGACATGCCCTGATATATCAGGAATCAGGATGTCTGGTCACCCAAGTTTTAATCAAGGTAAAAATTGACGGTCATTTCCCGATTGGAAACATTTTCTCAAGGCAATTGAAGTAAAAAAATCTAACTCTTAAAATAAATCCGCTTCAAATTTAGAAAAAGTCGAAATTTCCTTTCTTCGAACTCAATATAAACATAAAAAATACCCTTTTCCAATTAATAAAAAGTTTGAAAATAAACCATTCTCCCTTTAACTCAATAAAACAGCTAAAAGGAAAAAACTGAATTTTCCAATTCAGACAAAATTTTAAACCAAAATTTCCTCCCTTCCAATTCAATAAAAATGTTAAAAAATATCAAATTACCCTCTTCCAATTGATAAAAAAATTAAAAATTCTTTATTCATAAGTTCAAATTCAATACAAGTTCTATACAAATTCTCTTTCAACTCAATATCAATGATCAAAGCAAAAAAGGGCCTTTTCTAATTCATAAAATAGATAAAAACCAAAATTTTCATATTTCCAACTGAATAAAAATATTAAAAATGGAAAATTATTCTTCTTCCGAATTATAAAATATTGAAAACGAAAATACTCTCCTTCTCAACTTGATAAAATCTTTAAGATATAAAATGGATCGCTGCCAATTAAACAATAATTAAAAAATATAATTTTCTTCTTTCAAAGCCAATGAAAATGTAAAAACCAGAAAAATTCCTCTTCCAATTCGGAAAAAATACCAGAATTTCCTCCCTTGCTTCTAAAATTAGAATGGTGAAATACAATCGTTTTTTTCGAGTACATAAATCCTTTAAAGTTGAAGTTTTAAATTTTAATTCATTTCAAATTAATAATAGTTTTATTATTATTGTTATATTAAAAATGTTTGAAATGAAACAATCAAAATTGTAACGTTCAATGTTTCAATTTAGCATCCTGAAATTTGAATTGTTTAGTTTTTACTATTTGATTTATAACTGCTTATTTTAAATGAACATTCAAATATTGCTAGATATTCAAAATTTTGTCTTTTTTTTTTAATTGAAAATTTTGAAAATGAATAGGTTAAAAATTGAATTTTTGAGAGTTTTAAACTGCAACAGAATTTGAATAGAATTTTAAACTCAATGAAAGCGTTAAATTATGAATTTGATTTGCACTCATTGTTAAAATTGAACACAGTTTATAAAGTTTTAATCAGACGTTTACATTTGTTTATCTACTAATGCCTTCAAATGGAAACATTTCAATTTTCAAAGTTAAAATTAGGAAATTGTTTAATTTTGAATCGAGGATTGTTTTGTAAAACCAATTATTGTTCTTTTTTTAACACTCGAATTTTAAAGTTCCAGTTCGAAAAATATTAATTAATTTATATTTACAGTTGAAGTAAAATTTAATATTTCAAATTATTGGATAGGGTTTTTTTTTTACAAAAATTTATGTTATTTCCCAGTTTCCCGGTACAATGCCCACCTTGTAAATGGACATTATATTTTCAATTTTTTCATTATTTCTGTTTTTAATAAAAGAAAAAATCCCAAGGGCTATAAAACACAATTATCTTAAAATATGTGTAAAAATCATTTAAATATGAGCTGAAAGATTGTAGTCATTTTTTTATTAATAATTGATAACTGTTTATGAAAGAAAGAAAAGAACACAATGAATTATTCGAAATAAACTAAAAAAACTAGATATTTTAAATCGATTTATAATTGAAGAAATGGGCAGATTTGAAAAAGTAAAAAAAAAAGGGTTCGGGAAATCCCCGAAAAGACGAAGGATGCATATGTTCACCATAAAAAGTTATAAAATTCGAATTGCTACGGAGTAACGGGTAAACCCCGTAACTAACCTCAGCGGTCATTTTTACAACTTTAAAAGATTAAATAGTCTGTTTGGGTTTGAAAAAGGAAAGCAAATTTTTTTCAAATTCCAGTAGGGATGAAGAAAGCATATGTTTACCATAAAAAGTCATAAACTTCAAATCGCCAACGGGGTAGAACCCGTAACCAACCTCAGCTGCGGTCATTTTTACAGCTTTATAGATTAATTTATAACTTTAAAAGAACCTGAAAAATTTTCAACTTTCTTGCATTTTCTTAATGCATGTTATTTCAAAATTAAATAACAAAATTTAATTTCTTGACTTTCTTTTCAAATTTAATATATTCCACAATTTACCAATTGCGTTCAATTATTATTCAGGGCCCTAAAAAAATCTACTGCACCCACAACTATTTTACAATTCCACATAACACCGTAATTATTTTTTCCCATCTAAAAAAAGAAATAATCCCCTTGAATAAGAAAAGTAATAGAAAAACTTATGCGAATTATAAATGAAAAATTATAAAAACTGTCAAATTATCTAATAAATTCACAATTTTCAACAATTTTCGGTTATTTTAGCGTTTTACACCGAAATGGGAATTTTTTATCGAAAATGATTAGATTTCAATGATTAACAACTTTTTACAAATTTATGTTTTTTGGTTTAATTAGCGTTATTCGTAATTTTTTAAACCTGTTGAAATCACTTGCAAAAAAGTTTGATATACCAAAATATTTCAAATCCTATAAAATCTTTGGAAATCCCTTGAAATTTTTTAAAGCTCTTGATAATCCTTTGGAATTTTTCAAAAAATACCCTCAATACTTTAAAATTATTTGGAAACCCTTAAAATTATTGAAATCTATTGAAAACTCCTTGGAATCTTTTAAAATCCCTACAATAATTAAAATTTTTGAAATTCTTCGACACTTTTTGGAGGTCTGGAAAATTCCTTGACATTTCTTTAAATACCTTTAAACCTTTTAAATCCTTTGAAGACCTTTCAATTGATTGAAATCTTTTTAAAATGTCTTAGAATTTTTTTTAATATTCTAGGGACCTAGGCGACCTAGGCCTAAAAGATTTCAAAATAATTTAAGAAAATTCAAAAATAGACCTGACGTCAATAGTGGTTAATTTATTGAAAGAAAAGTGATTAAAAATCTTGAATTTCAAGACTGCACAATTTCAAGTTTCAAATGCTTTTAATTGTAAAATAAAAAAAAAAATCATTCCCATTTCTCGATCATAAAAAATTCTCTCTCGGTTCAATCCATTCAAAATTGAATAGATAATAAATAAATAAAAACATTTTATAATAATTGATACAAGGTAAGTCGGTAATCTCGAACTAATACTAAAATACTAATAATCAACTGGTTTAAAATTAACTGATCAGTACCAATCAGTACTAAGCTCGGTACTAAGTACTAGAAATGGAAGGCAAACTGACCATTTTATGATAATCCCTGGATTTGGAATAAAAGGTTTAAATTTTTAAAAGTTAGGGAACACAGGGAAATCCCCTTAACGGCTTAACCGGCTTATTCCAATTTATGAGTGCTTTCCAGATTTCTGAATAAGTTTAAAGAAACTATAAATCAATAAACCAAAAATCAAATTTTACACCAGGAATTTTTTAATCCTAAGAAATAAAGATTAATTTCTTTTAATTTAAATAACAATTAAAAATTGATTTTATCCTCGCATATTAATAATGTTCAAGATTAATCCTATATTGTTTTAGAGTTTAGAATTTACAATGGAAATTAATCAAATAAAACTAACATCTATTTAAACAAATATTAATTCATCTTTTAAATAATACTTGAAAAATATATTTTTAATACATTTGATTTTTGGTTAAGCAATAAATGGATTAAGGGTATTTCCCAATGTTCTCTAACCTTTAAAGAGTTTACAAAGATAATCGAACCAGAAGTATTTTGTTGAATTTGGATATAATAATTAGGATATTTCAATACTACTTCAAATATGCTCAAAAATATTAATTCATCTTTTAACAGGGTGGCCGCAAAACTTAATGTTCAAATTGCCCGACTTTTCCCTGATTAATTTTTTATTTTCTCGGACCATTAAAAGTTAAAGACCAAATTTCTAATCTTATAACGTTTTTAATATCGGATCTTTTATAAATGAAATAAAATAATTTTAAGTTTCAATTTATTAATTTTGAATTTATTATTCTCAGGGCTGCCACAGCCTAATGTACTTGAGAAAAATAAAAAAGTGACCTGTTCCAACTTCAAACAATTCCAGGTGAATTGTAAAAAATGCAGAATAAATTCAGGAGATTTCAAAACAATTCAAGTGAATTGGAAAAAATTTAAAAAAATTCCATTGAATAATACGAACAATGAGAAGAAGCATTCTGAATTCAAGGTAAAATTCAAAGACTTCCGAGACGAATTCCACTTAAACCAAAGAAAAATAAAAAAGCCATTGAATTGAGTAGCATTGAGTAAATTTAGAAGAATTCAAGCGAATTAAAAAAGTCAAAAGAATTCAAAAGAATTGAGGATAAAGTAATGAGAATTCAGGGTGTATTATTGTATTTCAATTGAATTCAAATTAATTGCCAAACAATATTTAAGAATCTCTTCAAATCCTTGAAACCCTAAAAAATGCCTCAATTGTATTCGAAAATTCTTTAAAACCTCATTAATTTTTTCACTAAAATCCCTTAAAATCATTCAAAACCTTGGAAAAATTCCCTGCACACCAGACAAATTTTTTATTTTTCCTGACCGTTATAAATTTTTCATTCAGGTTAAATTTTCAATCAAAGAAAGTCAGGTTGAACCAAAAAGATAATTTTTCAATAATTGGGATTAATTGTTTTCAAAAAGAAGATGAATTTTAAAGAAAATACATTCATTTTCAACAAAATACTTCAATTACCCAAAGAAATGAATTTTCAACTAAAATGAGGAAACTTTAACGAAAAAAAGAATGAATTTTCAACCAAGATTAATTTTCTACCAAAAAAGACGAATCATCAACAAAAGACAAGAATTTTGAATCAAAAAGTAGAATTTTCGACCTAAAAGATGAATTTTAACCACAAATATTAATTTTTTACTAAAAAGACGAATTTTCAACAAAATGTAGTTAAATTTTTAACCAAAGAAATTAATTTTCAACTAAAATTGAAAAAATGTTTTAATGGTTTAAAACTTTAAAAAATGGTTGAAAAAATCAAGTTTCAGTCATAAAAAATGAATTTTGAACAAAACAGTTACATTTTTAATCATAGAAACGGATTTTCAACTGCAATGATGAATCTTCAATAAAGAAATGAGTTTCAAACAAAATAGTTGAATTTTGCGGCCTAAAAGATGAATAC
Organism: Andricus quercusramuli; assembly: GCA_932178445.1. Lineage (NCBI taxonomy): Eukaryota > Metazoa > Arthropoda > Insecta > Hymenoptera > Cynipidae > Andricus > Andricus quercusramuli. The sequence continues at coordinate 337,386 of CAKNXH010000224.1, forward strand.
ATAATTTTCAACTAAAAAAGATAGGTTTTAAAACAAAAAAACAGTAGTATTTTCAGTCGGAAAAATTGATTTTTAAAGAAAAAACCAACGAATTTTCAACCAAAAAAGATCAATTTAAAAAAAATAGTGATAGTTAATTTTTTGGTTAAAAATTAATTTTCCACCGATTAAAAACTAATTTTCAACAAAATAGTAAAATTTTCAACTGAAAAAAAGGAGTTTAAGATAAAATCGTGAATCATCCACCAAAAAAATGTATATTTGACAAAGTACTTGAATTTTCAACGAAAAATGTAGCAATTGATATTTCAACCAAAAACAGTTGATTTGAACCAAAGAAGACGACTTTTTAACAAACTTTGAAAATCCTCGATAGAAAAAGATTAGTTTTCAAACAAGCAGTTTAGCCAAAAAGCGTGAAATTTCTAAATCAGATGAATTTTTAAAACCAAAAAGACGAATTTTCAACTAAAATTTTTCAGTAAAAAAAGAAAAAAATTTCATTCAAAAGGTGGAATTTTCATGCCAAAAAGATAAATTATCAAACCAAAAATATGAATTTGCAACAAAAAAGTTAATATTCAATCAAATAGCTGAATTTTCAGCCCCCCCCCCCCCCAAAAAGGAATTTTCAACAAAACATTATCAACATTATCAACCAAAAAGATGGCCTTTTTTGTTTTTAGAAACATTGTTGAATTTTGAACAAAACAATAAATTTGAATGTTCATTCCCTGCCTAAGTGCATGAATTATAATATCTCTCTTCCGAGGCCAACATTTTCATTTAAATAATTGAATACAATCTGTATATTATACTAATTATTTGAAATACTTTTCAGATTTTCCAATTTGGTTAGGCAATTCGATCTTTTTCTTTCTTTTTAAATATCAGAAAAATTCTGCACACGTCAATATTTGAAATTGAGTTAAGAAGTCATGAGACTGCGCCCCTCAGAAATTGCGAAAAAAATTTCCGCGCAAAAAAAATTGCGAATTTTCATTTGGGAGTATGAAAAATCCAGACATAACACTAAAAATTAAAAAATCAAGACAACTATAAAAAATCAAGACATGCCCTCATAAATCAAGACGCCTGGTAAGCCTACGTTTTAATCAAGGACAAAAATTCCCGCTCATTTCCGGGTCTGCAAAATTTTTGCAAGGCAATTGAAATAAAAAAAAATTGAACTCTCGAAATTAATCCTCTTCCAATTCAGAAAAAGTCGAAATTTCCTTCCTTTGAACTCAATACAAACATAAAAATTACCCCCTTCCAATTAAAAAAAAAAAAAAATGAAAATAAACAATTCCCCCTGCAACTCAATAAAAATAATAAAAAGAAAAATTGCCTCTTCCAATTCTTAAAACCGAAATTTCCTTATTTCCAACTCAATAAAAATGTTAAAAATGGAAAATTATCCTTCTTCCGATTCATATAAGATATTGAAAACCAAAACACCCTCCTTTCCAACTCGACAAAAATCTTAAAAATGACTCTGCCAATTCAGCAATAATTGAAAATTATAATTTCCTTGTTTCAATCCCAATAAAAATGTAAAAACCAAACAAATTCCTCTTCCAATTAGAAAAAAATACCACAATTTCCTCCCTTGCTTCTAAAATTAGAATGGTGAAATTCCATCGTTTTTTGTGTACATAAAATCCTTTTAAATTGAAGTTTTAAATTTTGATTCGTTTCAAATTAATGGACCGATTAAAATTGTTACGTTCAAAATTTAAATTTATCATCCTGAAATTTCAACGATTCAAGGCTTTATATTTCAAACAATTTGAATTCAAGTTATTTAGTCTTGACTATTTGATTTATAATTCCTCTTTTTTAAATTATTAATTTAAAAATTTTAATATAATAGATATTCGAAAATTTGTCTCTTTTAATTGAAAATTTTCAAATTGAATGGATTAAAAATGGAATATTTTAGACTGAAACAGAATTTGAATAGGATTTAAAAATGAATAAAAGCGTTAAATCATGAATATAATTTGCACTTTTGTTAAAACTGAAAATAGTTTATAAAGTTTCAATCGGACGTTTACATTTGTTTATCTACTAAGAACTAAGGCTTTCGAATGGAAACAGTTAAATTTTCAACGTTAAAATTGGTAAAGTGTTCAATTTTGAACAGATTCAGAATTGTCTTGTAGAAACAATTATTGTTCAATTTTTAACATTCGTACGCTTAAAAATGAAGAGCTAAAATGGAAAATTTTTGAAGTGAAATATTTTAGAATTATGCATTGTAAATTGAATTAGTTCATAATTGAAAAAGGCAATAATTAAACTTAACATTGAAAAAAGTTGAAATCTAACTTAATTTAAATTGCATTAAATTATATCACATGATATATGATATAAAATTTGTGACATTTCAAATGATGGGATAGGTTTTTTTTCTAACAATGTCTATCATTTCCCAGTTTCCATTTTTTATATTTTCAATTTTTTAACCGCTTGTGTGTCTTAATAATAGAAAAATCCCATGGGCTATAAAATACAATTATTTAAATTATCTTAAAATTTGTGTGAAAAATCATTTAAAATGAGCTGAAAAAATGTAGGCATTTTTTATTAATAATTGATGATTGTTTACGAAAGAAAGAAAAGAACACAATAAATTATTCTAAATAAACAAAAATTAGACATTTTAAATTAATGCATAATTGAAAAAATGGGTAGGTTTAAAAAAGTAAAAAAAAGGGTCCGGGAAATCCCCGAAAAGACGAAGGAAGAATATGTTCACCATAAAAAGTCATAAAATTCAAATTGCTAACGGGTAGAACTCGTACCCACAACCTCAGCTGTGGTCATTTTTACACTTTTACAGCTTTATAGTTTAATTTAAAACTTTAAAAGATCCTGCAAAATTTTTAACTGTCTTGCCTTTTCCAAATGCATGTTATTTCAAAATTAAATAACAGAATTTAATTTCTTGACGCTCTTTTGACATTAATTATATAAATATTCCACAATTTACTAATTGCATTCAATTATTTCGTGTCCTAAAACCAAAACTACTCCACCAATAACTATTTTACATTTCCACATAACACCGTAATTAATTTTTCCATATAATAAAAGTTTTGTTAAAAACCTGATTGGCTTTTCATAACCTAAAGTTGTTTTATATCCTAAATCTGACATTTTTAAAGTTAAATGTAGAAATAATCCCTTTGAATAAGTAATAGAAAAACTTATGCGAATTGGAAATTAAACATTAGTGTTTTTAAATACTTTTGTGCGGTCAAAAATCTTGAAATCTTCTGAAACCTCATCGTGAAATCTTATACGTTTCTTTAAAACCCCATAAAATCCTGCGAACAAATCTAAAATACCCCTTAAAATCCCATAAATTGGTTTAAAGTCCCTAAAATCATTTGAAATTTTTCATAATTTTTAAACCTGTTGGAATTACTTACGAGACAGTTTGATATACCAACATATTTCAAATTTTTGATAGCTTTTTAAAATGACTGGGAAATTTTGAAAATAACAAAATCTTTTAGATTATTTGGAATCGCTTCAAATGATTGAAATCTATTCAAAAACCCTAAGGCCTAAGACCCTAAGATATTTAAAATCTTTTAAACTCGTTTTAAGTCCCTGGACATTTTTTAGAGCTCTTGGTAATTTCTTAAAATCCTTCAAATTATTGAAATCATTGAAAAATTCTTTGGAATCATTTAGAATATCCTAAAATTTTGTTATTTCCTTAAAAAATTTGTGTAATACCTTGAAATATTTGAAAATCTTTGAAATCCCACAATTCTTGTGAATAAATTCTTTGAAATCCATTAAAGTATTATAAAATTCCGTGAAATTATATGAAATCTGATATTTTCTGAAATCCTGGGAAATATATTAAAATAACTTGAGAGCTTTTAAAATTCCGTATAAAATCATTGGACTCCTCGGAAACATAAAATCCTTTTGGATTTTTTTAAATATCCTTCAACTTTATAGTTCCTGTGAAATCGTCCCATAGCTGCCGAAATTCTAGAAAATTCTTTAAAACCCCCTTATTTTGTTTTTAAATCTCTTAAAATCATTCAAGTCCTAGGAAAAAATCATCGGAAACCCTTAAAATGATTGAAATCTATTGAAAATTTCTTGGAATCTTTTAAAATACCCTAAAGTCTTTGAAATCCCTTGAAACTTTTTAAAGGTCTTGAAAATTTATTGAAATTTTTTAAAATACCTTAAAACCTTTTAAAACCTTTGAAATCCCTTTAATTGATTGAAACCTATTAAAAATGTCTTAAAATCTTTCAAAATACCCTAAAACATTTCAAAATAATTTAAGAAAATTTAGAAATAGCTATCTTGAATTTCAAAAATGCACAATTTCAAATTTAAAAAAATCATTCCCATTTCTCGATCTTAAAAATTTCTCTCCCGGTTCAATCCATTCAAAATTGAATAGATAATAAATAAATAAAAATTTTTTATAATAATTGATACAAGGTAACTCGGTAATCTCGAAGTAATACTAAAATATTAATAAATTAACTGGTTTGAAATTAACTGATCAATACCAATCAGTACTAAGCTCGGTACTAAGTACTAGAAATGGAAGGCAAACTGAACATTTTATGATAATCCCTGGATTTGGACTAAACTAAAAGGTTTAAATTTTTAAAAGTTAGGGAACACAGGGAAATCCCCTTAACGGCTTAACCGGCTTATTCTAATTTATGAGTGCTCACCAGATTTCCGAATAGGTTTCAACTTTAAAGAACTTAAAAATTAAAAAATCAAAAATGAAATTTTACACCGGGAATATTTCAATTTAATTAATTAATTTATTATCAATTAATTAATTTTTTTCAATCCTCAACGATTAGATTGCTTAAAAGAGTAACAGCTTTAACCAGGGTGTCTAGCGTTTCTTTAAACAAAAAGTCCAGGACTTTTCCAGGTTTTCCAGGACAGAAATATACATTTTTCCAGGTACTTTTTACAGTAAAAAAATAATACTTTCCGCGAAACATAGTAGAAATTGCAGGTCTAGTCTAGTGGAACTGAAAAAGTGTCAAATGCGAAATTTCTCTTACGCCCCTAAAATCTGATTTTATAG
>CAKNXH010000224.1:342583-363738 GCA_932178445.1 Andricus quercusramuli
TTCAAAGTTTCTCTTTTTTTCAGCTTTAATAACAATTTGATGAAACTTTTGAAATTCAATATTTTTTTGCTGTTTATAATTTAGCTAATTTAGGTTTATTTGCAACGAAATAATTAAATTGTCAACAAATAAGTTTATTTTTTAACCAAATTGTTAAGTTTTTAACCTACAAAGATGAATTTTCAACTAAATAATCGAATTTTAAACAGAAAAGATTAACAGTTGCATTTCCGAAAAAATAATTGAATTTTTTGAAAGGCAGTTTATTTAAATCCAAAAGGACGAATTTTCTGTCGAAATAGGCAAATGTTCAAACAAAACAATTGAATTTGCAACCAAAACTTCAGCCAAAAATACTTGAACTTTCAACAAGAAAATTGGAATGTTCGACAAAAAGACGAATTCTCAACGAAATTTAAATATTTGGTATTTCAACAACAAAAAAACGAATTTTTAATAAAATAGTTGAATTTTGAACCAAAAACTTAACTTTTTAAAAAAATTCAACAAAATAGTTAAATTTTTAACCAAATAGTTTATTTTTAAACCTACAAAGATGAATTCTTAACCAAAGCGACGAATTTTCAACAAAGAAAAATTAATTTTCCACCGAAAAATGACAAATTTTCAACAAAATAAACCAATTTGCAAACAAATAATAACATAGATTTTCATCCAAATAGTTGAATTTTCTACTAAAGACGATCAATTTCCATTAAAAAATGGAATAGTTAAATTTTCATTTAAAAAAAATTAATTTTCTTAGAAACAAAAGGATTTTCAACAAAACAGTTTAGTCTTCAACCAATATAATAAATGTAAAGAAACGTAGTTTAATTTGCAATCAAGTAGTTGAATTTTCAATTAGGAAGATTTTTAACTTCTACACCAAAAAAGATAAATTTACGGAAAAATATGAATTTTCAACAAAAAGTGGAATAGTTAAATTTTCAGCAAAAAAAAAAAATAATTTTAATGCAAAAAAAAATCATTTTTGACAGAATAGTTCAATTTTCAACACATAAAATGAGTTTTTAACGAAGTAGTTCTATGTTTAACCGAAAGGTTGAATTTTGAACCAAAAAAGAATTTTTAATGAAAAATTTAATAGTTGCATTTTCGACTAAAAACAATACATTTTCAACCTAAGATGGAATAGTTGCATTTTCAATAAAAAAAATTAATCTTCATATAAAAATAAAGTTTTTCAACAAAATAGTTCAATTTTCAGCCAATGAGATGATTTTTTTAATCAAGTTTTTTTAGATTCCAACCAAGTAATTGAATTTTTAATAAAGAGAATAAATTTTCTAATGAAAAAGAGATGAATTTACAACAACAAAAAACAAATTTTCAATAAAATAGTTAAATTTTTAACCTTTAACCAAATTGTTTAACTTTTCATCTACAAAGATGAATTCTTAACCAAACCGATGAATTTTCAACAAAGAAAATTAATTTTCTACCAAAGAAGACAAATTTTACACAAAATACACCAATTTACAAACAAATAATTGAAGTTGTAACTAAAAATGATTAATTTTCAGTAAAATATATTTGAACTAAATAGCTGAATTTTCAACTAGAATGATTAGACGAATTTTCTTATCAAAAAGACGAATTTTCAACAAATATAGATTTTTCAGCCAAGACAGGAAAAAATGTCAAAGAAATTGTTGAATATTCAAACCAAAAGACAGCATTTCCAGCCACAAAATATTAATTTTTAGCAAAAAAGTTCATTTTCAACCAAAAATTGCAGTTTTAATCAAAAGAGAGAAAATTTCCACCAACAGGATTATTTTTCTACCAACAAAGACCAATTTTTGACTTAAAAAAAGATTAACATTCGGAAAAAATGGGAAAGTTACATTTGTAGGTTAACAAATTAATTTTAAATTTAAAAACGAATTTTCAGCAAAATAATAAAATTTTCAATCAAAGAGATCAACCCTCAAACAAATAAATTTTTAACAAAGTGGTTCAAGTTTTACCCAAGTGATTGAGTTTCCAATTAAAAAAATATCAATTTTCAGCCAAAAATTTTTAGTTTAAAAATTATTTTTCAAGCAAAAAAAAGGCTTTTTCAACCAAAAAGATGAATTTTCTACAAAAAAATATGAATTCTTAACGAATAATGTAATAGTAGATATTTCAAATAAAAAGTATGATTTTTTAATAAAAATTGTTAGATTTGAAACCAAATAATAAAATTCTTTACTAAAATTACAGTCGTCAGGATGAAGCAACTGTAAGAGAAAAAAAATGAAAATAATACAAGGCAAATAAATTTTACTAACTAAAATAATTACTAGTCCCAAAAACATTAATATTGAAATACCATTTCAATTGTAGTTTCGTAATTTTCACCGTGATAAAATAAACAGTCTCTTGTTAAAAAGGTAATCTTTTTTTTCGTTCAGCAGAGAAAAAGTTCAAAAAACTAGTTTTTCATTAAAAGAACAAAAATTCCAGAACCATGAGCAAAATTCAAGGACTTTTCCAGGTTTTCAAGGATTTCCAGGACACTAGACACCCTGTTTTAACTATTTTAGAAATCTGATTTCAGGTCCTTAATCATTGATTAATGAAGTCGTAAAATCGTTCAAAAAGCTAGTCGGTATTTAAATACGCGAAATTTTAAAAATAATCAACATTAGAAGTAATAACAAATTCGTCATAATTTTGTAACCAATAGGAAATACTTTGAATTTGAAATCCCTCAGCTCAAACGATTTGATTTATTTGAGCATTTTTACTCCTCCCTACTCTTCAGTGCTCTTAAACGCAAATTAAATATGGTTCAAGTTATAACATTTAACATTGCAGTTCATGAATTTGAAATATTCCATTTTTAATTAAGTATTTAACTTTGTACATTTAAACTAAAAAGTTTTCACCTGCTAATACTTATTTAAAAAGTGACACATTTTGTAACTGTTCCAATTTTATATTGGATAACAACTTCTGTCTCCAGTTTTCACATTTTTCAACATGCTTTAAAATGTTTCAGCTTCAAATATTTTTTTAAAGAGTATTTATTTTCAATGATTCAGCACTTGAAACGTGTACCTTATTTATTCATAAACAACTTAGTTAAGTGTTATTGTTACTTCAATTATTATTTTTTAATTTAATTTAATTTTAATTTAATTATTAATTTTTAATTTTTTTAATTATTATTTTTTGAGAATAGTGTAAAAGGGGTATTTTCAACTATTTCAAGGAAAAAGGAGGAACTAAGAGAAAAGGGGAAGACTGTGCAGTAATCATTTCCGATTAAACATTCCCATTTCCGGTGTAAAACGCTAACATAACTGAAAAATGTTTAGAAACATTTAATTCCCAATTCGCATAAGTTTTTCTATTACTTTTCTTATTCAAAGGGATTATTTCTACATTTAATTTTCAAAATGTCAAATTTAGGAAATAAAACAACTTAAGGTAATGAAAAGCCAATCAGGTTTTTAATAATAATGAGTGCGAGATTTTCGAGACATATCGTTACACTACTTTTTTATATAGGAAAATTCCAGGGTTCACAGCGCAAAAGGAGCTCAAAAAAGAGGAAACAGGGTAATTTTATCACGAAAAAGGGGGAAAAAGGGGAAAGATTAAACATTTATTTTTACAAGTCGAAAAGAAAAAACAATCTTTTCATGGCAAATTTCAATGGTTTTTCAATGATTTCTGCCATTAAAGAATTTATTTTAAAAAATTGAATACTTTCAATGTAAATTTAAAACTATTGTCTTCAGTAGAGCGAAGTGAAAATACTAAAATTAGTCGAATCGTTTGATTTACAATTTGTGGGTCGACATCCAAAATAAGTAAAGAAACAAATTTTTTAATCGGTAAACATCTTCAGTTGTCTTTTTGAAATTTACAATCACAAATTGTAATAATTAAGAAAAATGTGCCGTATTTTAATTTTTTTTTTTTTAATGTACTAAATCTAAAACATGTTTTTTGGAATGATTCCAACCTGAAATTTCTTCAGCTTGAACCAAAGAAACATGTTATTATTTTTTAATCATGAGAAACATTTTTTTCGTGGTGTTTATAACGTTCCAAACTCGCAAAAAAGATAGGAAATCCCAAAAATCCTAACTTACAACATTTTTTTCCGAAAAACCAAAATAAAAATAAGATAAGTTTTGAACAAAATAGTTCAATTGTTGAATTAGGAACATCAGTTTTCAATAAAAAATGGAATAGTTACATTTTCGTTTCGAAAAATTAATTTTCCATTGAAAAACCTGAATTTTTGCCAAAATTGTTGAATGTCCAAGCCTGAAAGAGTTTTCTACAATGCAATTGATTTTTCAACGGAAAAATATTAATTTTTAATTAAAAAGTTATTTTTCAACAAAAAATAAAAATTTCAAGTTAAAAAACCTAGTTTTTAACAAACAAAAAAAACTTTAACTTAAATGATGAGTTTTTAACTGAAAAATGACGAAAGGATGAATTTTTTTTTACAAATTACATACATTTTTAACCGAATATTTGGATTTTTAAAATAAAAAAGATCAATTATTTTGAACCAAAAATGGAATTTCTACATTTTCATTTGAAAAAACTAATTCACAAATGAAAAAAACCAATTTTCCATCAAATTATTATTGAATTTTTGAGCAAAAAAAAAAAAGGAACTTTCTACAATATATTTGAATTTTCAACTCAAAAATATAAACTTTCAATACAAAAAATAATTTTCAATCAAAAATTGCAATTTTCAGTTTGAAAAAATGAATTTTTAACAAAGCAGTTTGATTTTCAACCCAAAAGACAGCTATTCAACAAAATAAATATATTTTCAACTAAATAGTTAAATTTTTAACCAATTTTCCGCCAGAAAATATAACTTTTGAACGAAATTTGAACTTGCAACAAAATAGTTCAATTTTCGACCAAAAAGATCAATTTTCAAACACAAATGGAATAGTTCAATTGTGAGTTTAAAAAAAAATTAATTTTCAACGAAAAAAAAAAGTTTCAACAATAGTTGAATTTTCAAGTGAAGATTTAAAAAAATTAGAAATTGCTTAAGTTAGAACATTCAAAGTTGCAGTTGATGGATTTGGAATATTCAATTTTTTAGTTGAGTATTTAACTTTGTACATTTAAACTAAAATGTGTTAATCTTCTAATTCTTGTTTGAAAAGTACTGTATATATTGTAAATCTTCCAATTTTATATTGGATAATAACTTCTGTCTCCATTTTTCACATTTTCAACTTGCTTTAAAATGTTTCATCTTGAAATTTTTTTAAAGAGTATTTTTATTTTTAATGCTCTGCACTTGAAACTACTACCTTATTCATTTATAAATAATTTATTTGAATGCTATAATTGAGTTAATTATTATTCAATACTGGGTGCCATTTCAAATATCGTATATTTGAAGAGAAAAGGGGAAAAAGGGTAAATTTTTTGAGAATAGGAGAAAAAAGGGGAATTTCAAGAAAAAAGGGAAAACTAAGAAAAAAAGGGGAAGAAATTAAATACGGTGTTATGTGGAATTGTAAAATAGTTGTTGGGAGTATTTTTGGCATTAGGGTCCTAAATAATAATTGAATGCAATTAGAAAATTGTGAAATATATTAACTTTGAAGAGTCAAGAAATTAAATGTTGTTATTTAATGTTTAAATATCATGCATTAAATATTAAGAATGGACAAGGGAGTTGTAAATTTTTCAGGATCTTTGAAGTTTTAAATTAAACTATAAAGCTGTAAAAATGACCGCAGCTGCGGTAGGCCTGGTTCTACCCCGTTAGCGATTTGAATTTTATGACTTTTTATGGTGAACATATGCTTTTTTCATCCTTACAAGAATTTCACAAATTTTTCTTTCCCTTTTCAAGCCCAACCAGATGACTTATTCTTTTAAAGCTGTAAAAATGACCGCCAAGGTTAGTTACGGGGTTTACCCGTTACTCCGTAGCAATTTGAATTTTATAACTTTTTATGGTGAACATATGCTTCCTTCGTCTTTTCGGGGATTTCCCGAACCCTTTTTTTTTTACTTTTTCAAATCTACCCATTTCTTCAATTATACGTTAATTTAAATATTTAAAACTTCTTGATTTTTTAAATTTATTTAGAATTTATTGTGTTTTTTTCTTTCTTTCATAAACAAACATCAATTATTAATAAAAAATTACATTTTTTCAGCTCATTTTAAATTATTTTTTTGTTAACTTTTTCAATTATGAAATCATTCAGTTAACAATTCATAATTCTAAAATCTTTCACTTTACAAATTTTGCATTTGTTTTTAATTTAAAGAATTTGAAAATTTGTTGTAAAAATGTTTCAAATTGATCAACTGTAAACATAAATTAATTCATGTTTTTTGAACCTGAACTATAGTTCGATTGTTAAAAAATGAGCAATAATTGGTTTTACAAAACAATTCTGAACCTGCTCAAAATTAAACAATTTACCAATTTTAACGTTGAAAAATCAATTGCCCAATGTTCTCTAACCTTTGAAAATCATAAAAAAGGTCAGTTTGCATTCTATTTCTAGCATTTAGCACTAATTAGTTAATTTTAAACCAGTTGTTTCGTTTACAAAGATAATCGAACAAAAAGTATTTTTTTGGATTTAGATATAATTAGGATATTTGAATAGTACTTCAAATATCCTCAAAAAAATTAATTCATCTTTTAACAGGCTGTCCGAAAAATTTAGTTTTCAAATACCCTGATTTTCCCTTGATTAATTCTTCATTTTCTTTGACCATTAATATTTAAAGACCAAATTTCTAATCTTGTAACGTTTTTAATATAAGACCTTGTATAAATGAAATAAAATAATTTTAAATTCAAATTTAAAACAAATTTAAAAAAGTTCAAAAGAACTTGATGAAATTTATAAGGATTCCGGGTGAATTGTAAAAAATTCAGATAAATTCATAAGATTTCAAAATAATTCAAGTGAATTGGAAAAAATTCAAAGAATTCCATTGATTTCGGTAAAATTATAGTGAATTAAGATGGACTTAAGGGAAAAGAGAAGAATTCGATGAAATTCATAAAACTTCATGGTGAATTTTAAACAAATTCAAGTGAATTGAAAATAAACAAAAAATAATTTAAAAAATGCATTCTGAATTCAAGGTGAGTTTGGAAGACTTCGGGATGATTTAAACTAAACCTAAAAAAAATCCATTGAATTAAGTAGCATTGAGTCAATTTAGAAGAATTCAATTGAATTAAAAAAAAGCCAAGGGAATTCCCAAGAATCGAGAATAAATTAATAAGAATTCAGGGTGTATTACTGTATTCCAAGTGAATTCAAATGAATTGCAAAAAATATTTGAAAATCTCTTCAAATCTTTGAAATCCTAAGAAATCCCTCACTTTTTGCGAATAAATTCTTTGAAATTCATTAAAATATTATAAAAACCCGTGCAATTCTACGAAATTGGATATTTTATGAAATCTTGGAAAATGTATTTAAAAATTCTTCAAAACCTCATTAAGTTTAATCTTAAATCCCTTAAAATCATTCAAATCCTTGGAAAAATTCCTCGCAAGCTTGTAAAATACCTTAAAATGTTTCTAATCCTTTGAAATCCTTTAAAAATTTTGTTCACTCTTGAAAATTCCGTGGAATTTTAAGAAATACCCTAAATACTTCAAAATTATTTGGAAATCCTTCAAATTATTAAAATCTGTTAAAAATTCCTTGAAATTTTTTAAAGCTGTTGAAAATTCCTGTGCATTTTTAAATACCCCAAAATCTTTCAAATTCTTCATCATCCCTTTTAAAATTCCATAGAATATTTCAAATCCTTGAACTTTTTCAAGCTCCTGAAAATTCCTTAGAATCTTTTAAAATATCCTAAAATCTTTCAAATCATTAAAAACCCCTTCAATTGATTGAAATCTATTAAAAATGTCTTAGGATCTTTCAGTCGAGGTTAAACCTTGGGTTAATTTTTTTAAAGAAAAGTGGTTGAACTGAGGTTTTCATTTAAAGAAGTGACTATTGTGACTTTACCTTAAGAAAGTGATTATAAAGTGATTTAAGAAAAAAAAACCCTGACTTTTTCCTGATTTCCAGCTTTTTCATGTCCTGCGGTCACTCTGCTTGAAATCTCCTCAAATATCTGAAGTCATTTGAATTCACATGAAGTCACTTGAAATCACTGTAATTCTCTTGAAATCTCCTGAAGTCAGTGAAATCTTCTGAAATCATTAAAATATCCTGAAGTATCTTGAAGTCAGAAAAACCCGAACGGGTGAGATGTCAACCCATCGCCAAAAACAAATAAGATGAAGAAGAAAAAACTTACTTTTTTTCGTAGGAATGAGCTTCTGTAACCAGCCGATAACCCCAGTGTCACTGCTTCAAAATTTTATTACGGCCAGCCTGAATTAAAAATCTTTCACAAAGGTATTACATTTTTCTTTACATGTGTAGGTTTATAAATATTCGAAAAGTGAATTCATTTTAAAGAATTTTTATCCCCAAATGAAATATCCTGTTCAATTTGTTTTTCATCTTTTCCCGAGTTTTTTCCAGATTTTAACTATTTCATTTGAATAATGACAATTCTTTAAATTTGACAATTCATAATAAAATGTTGCAAAACAGTCGCAGAAAATAGTTTCAGCTTCTTTTTTAAACTATTTTTAAACATTCGAGGTAAAGAAATACAATCCAATTAGTAATTAAACTCAATACATTTATTGGCACTTGCATAGAAAATTAACGCAATGCAATCGTTGATATATTTTTTAAACAATGTAGAATCTAGTATTCTAGTACCTTTTCGAACTTTGAAGTATAAGTACCACAACACCTAATAATAAACATATCGTCAGCGAAAACATTAATATTATCAGTCCTTCTCTTAATTATCAGTCTTGGCAATTTTCGTAGGCACTGTTTCTCTCTATAATACTTTGAAGTTTTTAAAAAACTATTTCTCTTTTATCACGTGTGATAATACTATTTAGGTTCATTCTGGTTTCATTAGTATGTCTATATCTATAAGCTCGCTTAACAAAATAAGCATTTTAAGACTAATTTTTACCTTAAAGTTAAACGCTTTTGAAGTATTACTCACATACTAATCTAGAAATCTTTTAATCGTTGATAAAATTATAAGTCTTACTTTTCAATTATTTACATTAATACTAGTTAAACAACAAATCTTTCCCGTTTCTTTGCAAGATTCGAGCTCCACAGTTTTTTCCAACTTTTGGAAACGCCACCCTGAAATAAAAAATCAATTTATTTTCCCTGTTCTCTATTCCATATATTTTTTAATCATTCAAATCTTAAGGCATTTTGTTATAGAGAAGTTTATTAGTACCTTTGCTTCACAGAATATTAAATTCCCGCTTATTTCCCAGTTTTATCCCGGTCAATTTAAAATAGTTCAAAAGATCAGAATAAAAATTATTTTCAAAAACTTCCATTCCATGTCAAAAGTTCTCTTTTCTAAGTCAAATACTAATTCCTTATGAAAATTCCCTGTCCTAAATTCCAAATTATAATTCTTTACGGGAATTACATATTGAACTGTGAAAATTAGACTTCTTTACGGAAATTCCAGAGATTACTTTGGTAAATTTCCTTTTGATAAATAATAATTAAAATTATTTTCCAAAATTTTCCCATTCTTTGTCGAAAATGACCTATTCCAAGATAGAATAATTATTCTTTCTACAAGTCCCTGTTTCAAGTCGGACTTATATTTATTTAAAACTTTTCTAATGTTTAGAAAAAGGAAGTTTCCAATTCTGGAAAATTTCTATGTACCAAAAAAATTATTGAATTCAAACAAATTCTTATTTGGATCAAGGGATTTTCAAAATCACATGAATTCTGACTTAGAACAGGAATTGTTTTTGCAAATTCCCTTTTTATAAATCAGAATTACAATTATTTTCCAAAATTTCCCGTTCTATATCAAACATATTATGTGTTCCGAAACAAAATTATAATTATTTACGCAGTTCTCTGTCTCAAAGTGAAAATAATATTTTTTTTTTAAACGAAGATTCCCTCTCTTAAGTCTCAATTGCATTTATTTCCGAAAATTCCCGGTTTCAAGTAAGAATTATATTTAGTTACAACATTTTCTATTGTAATTCAGAAATATAGTAAGTACTTTTTACCAAAATATGGAAGAGGCAAGATTCAAATGACAAATTTTTATTTACAATTTATTTTTTAATTTAAACAAATAGTGATTATAATTGAAATAAATAATAATAAATAAATAATAATTGAAATACATAGTAACACTCTTTTTTCAAAATTTTGAAAGAAGTTTCAACTTCTGGTAAATTTTTATTTGTAAAAAGCAGAACGGTGATCGTTTTTGTAAATACACTTTTTATAAATCAGAGTCAAAATTATTTACCAAAATTTCCTGTTACATGACAAAAATTACCTGTTCCAAGATAAAATTTTAATACTTTACGGGAAGTTTTGTTTGATCTTCATTTATTCTCCGTCCAAACTCAGAGTTATAATTTTTTTTTAATTTTCTATACCAATAAGTCACAATTAAATTCACTTCCGAAATTCCCTGTTTCGAATCAGAATTGTATTTATTTACAAATTTGTCTATTATAATTTAGAAATATATTAACTCTTTTTCCGAAATTTGGAACCGGATTTTTTTAAAATCCACTCCTAAATCAGAATTAAAATTCTTTTCAAAAATTCTCGTTTCATGTAAAAAATGTCCTGTTTAAAATCAAAGTATAATTCTTTAGAGAAACTCCCTGTCCTAAAGTAAAAATTATAATTATTTACGAAATGCTCTGTTCTCAACTCAAAATTATTATTCTCTACGGGAACCCCATATCCTTATTGTCAAAATTATATATATTTACTGAAATTCATTCTCCCAAACACAAAACTATAATTTTTTACTCAAATTCCCTGTTCCAAAACAAAAATAAAAATTTTTTCGTGAATTTTTATATATTTCTTTTATTTATTTCCTATCTAACTCAGAATTTAAAAATAACAAACTTTCAGAAAATTCTCAATCTCAAAGTCGAAATTATAATTTGTTGCTGAAATCCCCTGCCCCAACTCAGAATTAGAATATTATTCCTATAGAAAATTGGCTGCTCCAAGTCAGAATTCTAATTGTTTCGGAAAATGAATTGAATTTTGTTGAATTTTCAAACAAGAAATTCATTTTCAACCAAGAAAGATAAATTTTCAATCCAAAAGGACGAATTTTCTATCTAAAAATACGAATGTTAACAAAAAAGTTAAATTATCGACCAAAAGATATGTATTTTTAACAAAACAATTGAATTTTCATTCAAATAACAAAAAAATTAAGTTTCAACCACAGTTTATTTTTCAGCCAAATAGTTGAAATTTCAAACAAACAAACAAACAAATGTTTTAGAAGTCAGTTTAATTATCAACCTGAAAAGCTGAATTTTCTACTAAAATAATAATTTTCAAGGAATATAGATGAATTTTCAACCAAAGAGTTGAATTTAGAAGAAAAAATTATTTTCAAACAAACAGTTGCATTTATAACCAAATAGTTGAACTTTTTTAATCACGAGACGAATTTTCAACAAAATTTTTTAATTTTTAACAAAATCAATTAAAAAAAAAAAAAGAATTATATCTAAATCCAAAATAGTTGAATTTTCTTATTGGATTCTAATAATTTAGTTCGAATTTAAGTGGAAACGAGAAAAAGCGGAAGTTTCTTGAAAACATGGAAGAAAATAAATTCTTTAAAAAAGGGTAAAGAGGGGAATAGGGAAAAGAGTGTGCAATCCGTGACTCAAATTTAATATGTTGACTTTTCTCACTTGATAACAATATTTTTACTTATATTTTTTACCATTAAGGACCTTTTTTTATGTGCCACTGTCGACATTAAAACTAACAATTATTTTATAAACTTTCAAGTTTTTTTAAAACTTTAACGTTTTTATTGAAAATTAAACACAATTCCCCGTTCAGTGCCCACCCCGATTATTGAGGAAATGGTTGTGCTTGAAAGTGAAAAAAAAGGTCGGGGAAATTTAAGAAAGGATGAAAGCATATGTTCACCATAAAAAATCATAAATTCAAATCACTAACGGGGTAAAACCCGTACCCAACTTTGGCGGTCACTTTGATATACCTTTAAATTAAAAATATTCTGTCCATTTTTAACTTCCTTGCCTTTTTTTAATGTATTGCATTTCGATATTAAATTTAAAAATTTAATTTATTGAATCTCTTTTCAAAAATATATTCCATATAACTTCGTAAATAATCTTCATGAATGAATTTCATATTAAATTATTTCATACCATATAAATTATAAAGCATTCAGTATTACTTCTAAGGTTAATAATAATTATTTTAATTTAGTGAATTTAAATGCGGCTACTTAAACTTTTTACGAATTCTTTAATCAATGAATAAGGACCTGAAATCCGATTTCGTATTGTAACGATTAGCAAAAAATTTACCTGTTAATTTCGCTTGAATTGCTTGCTGAGTTTCTTGACCTCTCCGTTATTGTTATTATCGTTTGCACGCCATTCGGCGTCAAAAAGTAAAGTGTTGTTAATACTAACAATTTCATTTGTAGGTTTTTTTCTTTTATACATTTCTACAATGGGTATTGACCCATTGAATGGCCTTCTAACAACGCGAACAAGGAAATTCTGATGCTCCGCGGGCGCAATTTCCTTTAATCGCGCGACCCTTTCTTCGTCGAAAGAAGAGTACGGAACATTGTGCAATTCAATTTTTATGGCCTGAAAATAAAAAATATATAAGTAAACAGAAAAAGGGGTCGTTCAACAACTACGTCACACATTCAGGGGGAGGGGCAGTTAGTGAGGTGGGAGTGGGGGGCACATAATGTGACATGACACATGGAAAATATAAATGTAAATAACAAATTTTTGAAATATGAGAAAATGTAAATTTTACTGAATTTATTTCACAACTAAAATACAAGGCTTCGCACACTTTCCCCTATTTGGCCTATTTCCCTCCAAACCCCCATTTTTAAGAATCCCTCTTTTTTCTGTTTTCAAGAAACTATTCCAGTTTCTCATTTTTTCGCTTAAATGAGAACTGAATTAATAGAAACTAATACGAAAATCCAAATATGTATTGTTGAAATTTAATTCTTTCTAAATTGAAAGTCTAATACATTTTGCGTTCAAAATTCACCTCTTTTGGATGAAAACTCTACTATTTTGTTGAAGATTGAACTATTTTGTTGAAAATGAATTTTCTTAACTGAAAATTGATCGTTTTAGTAAAAAATTCAAATACATGGTTAAAATTTGAACTGTTTTATTAAAAATTCATTTTATTGGATTAAGATTTAAATATTTTGTTGAAAATTCGTTTTGTCTTTGTCAAAAATTGATTTTTTTTTCTGTAAAATTTAAATATTCCATTTCTGGTAAAAAGTTCAACGTTTTTAGTTGGAAATTCAACTATTAAATTTTTCATCGAGAATCCATCTTTGTGATCGGCAATTCAACTAATTGGTTGAAAGTTCCACTATTTTGTTGAAAGTACGTTTTTTTTGCATGAAAAATAATTTTCGTAACTGAAAATTGATCATTTTTAGTTGAAAATTCAACTACTAAAGTTTAAATTGAAAATTCAACTACATACTTGGTAGAAAGTTTTGAACTACTTTGTAAAAAATTAATTTTATCGGTTTAAGTGTTTAAGATTTTACTATTTTGTTGAAAATTAACTTTTCTATCTGAAAATTTAAAAATTCCATTTTTTGTTGAAAATTATTCGTTTTTAGATGAAAATTTATGTATTTTGTTTAAATTCGTATTTTCTGGTAGAAAAATAATCTTCTTAATTCATGATTGAACTACTTGGTTAAAAGTTGAATTATTATGTTAAAAATTTATATTATTAATTGAAGATTCATCTTTTTGGTGCAAAAATTGACCCTCAAGTGTCTAGAACGGGTCCCGAGGACCCGGACGTTTTTTTCAGCAGAGTTTTTTTCCAAAAAGTTGTCTCATTTTTTGGGAAATATTTATTATACGCAATTAATTTTCGTATCTATTTTTACAATATTTATTTTGTCGAGGCTCTGGCACTTGATTCTGTTGAAAGTTCGACTTTTTTGGGTTGAAAATCCATTTTTTTAATTACAAATTTATCTGTTTTATTTTTCGTTGAAAATTAAAGTTTTTGTTGAAAATTCAACTTTTTTGCAAACAATTCCGCTTTTTGGCTTAAAATCTAAATAATCAACTGTTTTGTTGAGAATTCGGCTTTTTGGCTTAAAAATGCCATTTTTTGTGGAAAATTCTATTATTTTGGTAGAAAATTCCACTGTTTTGTGAGAAATTTACCTTTTTGGCTTGAAAATTCAACAATTTGATTGACTTTTTCTCTCCCTTGAATGGAAAAACTTTATTTGTTATCGAAAATATATCTCTTTTGGTAGAAATTTTATCTTTTTTTATTAAAAGTACAACTACTAAGATAAAAAATACTCTATTCTACTCTATTTTTGGTAAAATCAAATGTTTTTTTTTTATTTAAAATTAAAATCTTTTTTGGTTGAAATATAAATTATTACCATTTTCGTTGAGAATTCAACTCTTTTGGTTAAATCGGAAGGTTTTTCATTTTAAATTAAAATTTTTTTCTAGCTGAAATGTCAGCTATTATATTTTTCGTTGAGAATTAATATTTTTTTATTTAAAATTCAAATGCTTGGTTCAAAGTTTATCTACTTTGTTTAAAATTATTTTTTTTTCTAAATTCATCACTTTAGTTTGGAATTTAATTATTTTATCAAAAATATTCGACTTTTTGGTTTGAAAACTGAACTATTTCGTTAAAAATTCAACTATTTTTGGTTAAAGTTAATCTTTTTTGTTAAAGAATTCGACTAATTGGGTGAAAATTCAACTATCTGGTTTAGAATTATACTATTTTTGTGAAAAATCGTCCCTTTCGCTTAAAATTTCAACAAATTGGTTGTAAATGCAACTTTTTAGTTGATAAATAATTTTCATTGTTGAAAATTCAAATATTTGTTTGAAAATTTATCTTTGTATTTTAAAAACTCAACGATATTGATAAAAAAATCATATTTTTCTTCGAATATTCAACTGTTTTTTGTTTAATTCGTCTTTTTGGATAGAAGTTCATATTTTGTGGTTAAGAAGTTGTCTTTTCAACTTAAAAATGAACGTTTTTGTTTAAAATTTACTTCTGCAATTTGAAAATTAAACTGCCTCTAAAAAATGTGTCTTTTTGGCTCGAAGATTCAACTATATGTTTAAAAATGCAACTGGCTGTGGTTGAAGTTTATGTTTTTTTTTTAAACTCAATCATTTGGCCGAAAATTCATCTTTTCAGGTTCAAAGCAGCTTCGTGTGATAATCTGTGCCGGAGAATTGGAGGGGTGGAAAAAGTGCACAAAATAGCGTGACGTAGTTTTTGAATGACCCTTCAGATAAATTAAGCGAAACAATTAGGTTAAAAAGTGAATTAAAGAGTTCTACTCACTTGGGCAGGGAAACAAGCCAAAAATGGCGAAACCTCTTCCAAATCTACCAATTCGTTGACACTGATCGTCATATTTTTCCCGGAATCAAGCAGACATACGTCGACTTCTGCAGTTCTTTTGTTAACATTAATTATACCAACTCGGTACCATTTTCCATCTTCAGGGGATTTAATTAAATATAACTGCATACACTCCACGTACTTTGCAATGTAATTGCTCAAATTTTGGTTCAATTTCTTTTCGGCCAGCAAGCTTATACGGTTTTCTACATACTTCAAGTCATCGTTCTTAAGTCGAACATAAACTTCTCCATTTTGGCTGATGTGAGTTACAATAACTTCAGTAATGCGTCGTTCCTGCAAATAAAAATATTAAATAATTTCGGTGAAATCTTGGGTTTGAAAACAGGGTGGCCGCTTTAACCGAGGAAAAAATTCCCAGTCATTTCCAGGTCCATAAAATGTTTCCACTGTCATTGAAATTTGAAGATTTGAAATCTTTATAGCTGAACACTTTTTCACATGAAGTTGTAAAAACTGAATTACAAATTAAACACTCAGAATGAAACTTTTGAATTGCAAACATTTAAAAATAAAGATTAAATTTTTTCAATTTGAACGCTCAATAATTTACATGTATAAAATGGAACCTTTTAACATTTTTGAATTTAACAATTTTAAATTAAATGCCGTTAAATTTAAAAATTAAACATTTTGAACTTTTGTTAACTACTATACTATTAGAAGATTTTAAAATATATAAATCAACGCTATCATTTTCAATTCTCCAAATTAAAGAATCAATTTTTTTAATTTTCAAAATTAGATCATTTTACGCGATTTTTATTTATGCATCAAATTTTTTTAAATCTTTTTAAATATTCTCTTAAAATGGTGTTTTTTAAAAATAGAAAATCATTTAAAAATTTGCTGCAGAATCTTAATAAAAAATGTGTATTATCTAAAAATCGTTCAAAATCCTTAAAAAAGCTCAAAAATTCTACTTCAAAATCTTTAAAAACCTACATTTTGTTAAATTTTTTTTTAATCTTTTGAACTTTTCAATTATTTTTAAATCTTTTTAAAACTCCTAAATATCTTAAAAAATTATTCGATTTTTTCTGAAGCTTTTATTAAATCTTGCAAAATTAAAAAAATTCTGAAATCTTTTAACTGCTTCTAAATTTTTGTTTCAAGATCTTCAAGAATCTACACTTTCTTAAAATTTTGTTTGAAATTTATTCAAGTTTTCAATTATTTTTCAATATTTTCAAAACTTCTAAATATTTCTTTAAACTTACTTGAATTTTTGCTGAATTAATAATTGTTCAATTGTTATTTATTATTTTATTCCATACTTTCTACCGTTACGGAGTTTTCCGTAATACTAACCCCTTGACCAGCTTGTTCAGCAGGACTTTACCGGTTGGTTTTGCGTAATACTAGTCAATTCCTATGTATTCATCAAACTTTGTTTTTGTTACAAAAGCTTTTTAAATAATGTGTTAAAAGTTTTTTTTTTCAAATAAAAAATCATTACTTCCTCTAAATGTCTTAAACTCAATCGATTTTTTTCTAAACGAATAATTGTACAACTGTTATTTATACACAAAAATTCATCAATTTCACTTACAAAATAAAATTCATAATATAGAACAATTACAATTGTAACTTTCAAAGTTTAAATTTAGTCAAAAATTGCTACATATTAAAAAATTGTTCTTTTTCTTAATTCAAAATGTGCAAATTGAGTTAAAAATGGAATATTCAAGGCTGAAACTACATTTGAACTGGATTTGAAATTTAAATAAACATGTTACATTATGAATCTACTGATTTACAATTATTTTAAAATTGAAAATACTTTATAAAGTTTCAATCGGACGTTTACATTTGCTAAATTACAAAGGTTTCCGAATTGAAACAGTTCAATTATTGAAGTTAAAAATAAAAATCTGCATATTGTTTAATTTTGAACAGATTTAGAATCTTCATGCAAAATCAATTATTGTTCAATTTTTAATACTCGAACTTCAGTCCAATTTAAAAAATCAATAATTTATATTTACAGTTGATCAACTTGAAACGTTTTTTGCCAAAAAATTTCAATTTCAAACACTATTAATTTTTTAATGTTGAAGTCTTCAAAACAGCTTTTTAAAATTCTTTAAATCGAAAATGTACCCTTAAAAATGGAGATCCAAAATTGACAATTTTGATATTAAAGGGTTTTAGAGTTATACATTGTAAACTGAATAATGTCATAATTTAGAAAGTTAAAAATTGAACTTATTAAAAAAAAGTTGAAATAAAACTTATTTTAAATTGCATAATATCATGTTACAAAAAATTGGTGATATTTCAAGTGGTTGGATAGATTTTTCTTCTAAAAATTTGTAAAATTTCTGGTAGAAAAATAAATTCACTCCCATTTCCCAGTTTTTCCCGGTCCAGCGGATATCCTATAAAGGTATAAGCTGAACAAAAGTAACGCACCGGCTTGAGCTGGGGATCAATCATGCATGATTTTATGATTTCTATAGACATAGCCTTATTTAGATTGACAAGATCTGGACCTTGGCTGTCATAGAAAACAACGGATTTACAGCCATCCTCGGAATTAGAACTCTGAAGGTTTACGCAGAGATGTTGATCCAGAAGGTAAGCCTGTGCAACTACTAGAGCTTCTTTGTAATCTTCAAAATCTTCTAAATCGTACAAAGAGAGCCTTACAGCCTAAAAAAAAGTACAAACAATTAAACCTCATTACCAAGGGAACCCTTTTTTTTATTATATTAATATCGCACCAAAAACGTCTGTCAATTTCAACTACATTCCTATATGAATTTGTCAAATCAAAGTTGGCCCAGTAATTTAGAAAAAATATTCATCATAAAATGTTTAATGAAACTTTTTTGAAAAGTACCATACAGAAATTTTAAAATAAATTTCAAGATACCATATTAGACATTATAAAACTTGGGTTTATATCATACCGTTAATCTCCCATCTCCAGCAATTTTTTTATTAAAATCATTTTACTTAACATTCAATCCCGCCAAGTTTTACAATGTCGAATATGGCTTCTTAAAATACATGAAATTTTGTTTGTAGGATACTTTATTAAATAGTTTCATTATATATTCTATTATGAATATTTTTTCGCAAATTACTTGGCCAACTCTGATCTAACAAATTCATATAGTTCTACTTTGCATATTTTTTGAATCGCAGATGTTTCTGGTGGGATTTTATGTTTTTTTTTTTATAATTGAACAAAATAATAAGATAGGTATGCTCAATTCATGGTACCACATTATTCAATTAAAATTTCGTTTTGATTTTTCAATTTCAATTCAAAATGGAAAGAGCAGCTAGGTTCACTGAACTTGACTGATACTTTATTTTCTGTAAGATTTTGCAGAAATATATTTTATTCTCACGAATCAAAAATGCGTTGACCGAATCCATTTCAAATCAGGCAGGTTCTACACTTGAAGTTGCAGAATCTCTCGGGGACAAAAGATGTTGTTTTTTTAGAGGAAATTAGGCGATACGTATTTTTGCGATTTGCGAAAAAATTTTTTTTTACAGAGTTATGCATATTTGAATTTTTGGCTTTGTTTTTCAAAAAAACCCCAATTTTTTCTTAAAACTCGTATAACTTTTGAGCTAATTGAGAGAGTTGCGATTTCTTTTTAGATTCTGGTAGAGTTTACCGTCTCCTTTTGAAATCCGCGAGAAAATTAAAAAAATCTTTAAAATAACCAAATGGCGACAGTTTTTCTGAAAATGTTAAAAGTCGATTTTCTCAAAAAACCCACACTTATATTTTTTGTCAATTTTTTGTTGAATTTGCACTATCATAAGGAAAATACCCTGTGAGTTTAATGCGGGCTAAATAACTTTTGTGGACAGGAGAATTTTTTTTCATAAAATCGAATTTTCGCATTTTTCTTGAAAACAACAATAGATACAAAAAAAATTTGAGAATATAGTTTGCACATTTAAAAAAGTTCTACAAAAAGTTCTCTTACGCATTTATGATATTTTGTACCATTTCCGAGAAAAATTAAAAAATTCAATTTTCATTTTTAAAAAATTGTCTTCATTCCTGGCTTATGGAAATACCCACCATTTTTGTTAAATATTAAAAAAATATATACGTTCATATAAGGAAAACTCCATGTTAGTTTTATGTGGGCTGAACAGTTTTTATCATCAGAAAATTATTTTTCATAAATTCGAATTTTGAAATTTTTCGCTGAAACAATTTAAGTTACAAAACGAATGTCAATACAAGAAATTTGTTGACTGAAAAGTTTTTATCTTCAATATGTTTAAATATATATCACATTTATCAAGGTATTTTTCAACAATGTATGAAAACTTTATCTGAATCTCAGTTTAAAAAATAAATAATACCTGGATTAATATTCAACAACAATGGTGGGTATTTCCATAAGCCAGGAATGAAGACAATTTTTTGTTTATGAAAATTAAATTTTTTCATTTTTCTCGGAAATGGTACAAGATATCATAAATGCGTAAGAGAACTTTTTGTAGAACTTTTTTAAATGTGCAAACTATTTTCTCAAAAAATTTTTTAATCTGTCTTTGTTTTCAAGAAAAATGCGAAAATTCGATTTTATGAAAAAAAATTCTCCTGCCCCCAAAAGTTATTTAGCCTGCATTAAACTCACAGGGTATTTTCCTTATGATAGTGCAAATTTAACAAAAAATTGACAAAAAATATAAGTGTGGGTTTTTTGAGAAAATGGAATTTTAACATTTTCAGAAAAACTGCCGCCATTTGGTTAATTTTGAAGATTTTTTTAATTTCCTCGCGGATTTCAAAAGAAGACGGTAAATTCTACCAGAATCTAAAAAGAAATCGCAAATATCTCAATTAGCTCAAAAGTTATACGAGTTTTAAGAAAAAATTGGGGTTTTTTTGAAAAACAAAGCCAAAAATTCAAATATGCATAAGTCTGTAAAAAATTTTTTTTTCGCAAATCGCAAAAATACGTATCGCCTAATTTCCTCTAAAAAACAACCTATTTTGTCCCCGAGAGATTCTGCAACTTCAAGTGTAGAACCTGCCTGATTTGAAATGGATTCGGTCCGTTAATGTTGAATAATTGTAAAAATGTTCAATTTTTCACCTGTGCTCAACTCTGTAGACTAATCCATCAAACCGATTAATACCACATTTTTACGAAATAAATTCGCAAAATTGTTCGATATTTTGAATATTTATTGTAATATTACCATTTTCTTTATCTCTGAATTTTAAATTTTTAAACTAAATACATACAATTTAAAAATGTATTCAAGATATAAAAAATGCCCACAAAATTTATCGAGTATCTATTGCTACTGACTTCTGGTTGAAATTTTTTGCCAACCGATTCAATAGATTATGATGCAGAGGTGAGCTCAGGTGAAGAAATCGATTTTAAATTTGGATAAAAAATGCATTTTTTAGAAATTATTGTACAAAAATTAAATTTTTTACCCGTGCTCACCTCTGCAGGCATCAATCTATCCAACCGATTTAGATTCAATGTTAATTAGAGGCTGTAGCAAAGACGGAACCAGAACATTTTTCGAAGGGGATGGATTGTGAATTTT
>CAKNXH010000224.1:363838-397588 GCA_932178445.1 Andricus quercusramuli
CACCTATGATTTAAAGGAACTTAAATTGAATATAATAAGCAATAAGGCAACGATATTTCTATGCTGTCTTACATGGGGTACAATTTTGGTTAGAAATTTATCTTTTTAGGTTGAAAATTGAACTATTCGATCGAAAATTGCATTTTTTGATGAAAATTCGACTATTTTGTAAAAAAAAATCGATTTTCTAAATTGACAATAACTATTCGTTTTTAACGAAAATTTTACTATTTCATTTTTTGTTAAAAAGTGATCTTTTTTTGTTGCAATATCAACTATTGCATTGCTTACTGAAAATTCATCTTTTTAGGTTCAAAATTCAACTTCTTGGTTGAAAGTTGAACTACTCGCTTAAAAATTCATTTCTTTGGTTGAAAATCGAACTATTTCGTTGAAACTCTTCGTTTTTGGGGTCAAAATTAATCTTTGAATTCAAAATTTAACTACATATTTGGTTAAAAAGTTTGTTGAATATTCGTCTTTTTGGTAGAAATTTATTCTCATTGATAGAAAATACAAATATTTGATTAAAAATTAATGTCATTTCTTGAAAATTTATTTTTTGGGTTAATAACTAATTTTATTCCCTTAAAAGTTAACTATTTGTGTAAAAATTACCTGTTTGTTGAAGATTTGTTTTTTTATTGAAAATTATCTTTCAAGTGGAATAGTCAAATTTTAATTATTAAAATTCAAATATTCCATTTTTGTTTAAAAAATGATCTTTTTAGTTTAAAAAGTCAACTATTTGGTTGAAAATTCGTCTTTTTGGTAGAAAATTAATCTTTTTGATTGAAAATTCAACTATTTGGTTAGAAATGTATGTATTTTGTTTATAATAATTTATCTTTTTTGGTAAAAAAAAAAATAATCTTGAATGAAAATGCAATTATTTGGTTACACATCACGGGGGCCTTTAAAAAAGTTAAATGCTATTTTCAGGTACCACAAAGTTATGAATAGGAGATTGTTTTGAATGCTTCTTCGGTAACCATTTCTGATGAAATTAAAATATTTCACTGAGCGGATTTTTTTTTGCCTGGAAAAACCTATTTGAAATACTAAAAAGCAGTAAAATACTATTTTGAAGTTAATAAGACCATATAATTACGTTTATATAAAGGAGTTATATGTAAATTAGAATTACTAACGAGAATTTAATCAACAATTAAACAAAAGAAACGATTTTTTGAATTTTATATCAATATATTTATGAATATTTCATCAAAAAATTCGTATACATAACGTTCAAGTTTCAATATTAATTTCTTTTTAAAAACTGTAGTAAATATAATATACCTAAATAATATTTTCATGTTATTGTAGAATACATAATGTGTAATGTACAATGTAAACGTTTACTTAAAGCTGTACGTGAGTATAACAGTAGGCACGTTTAATTATAATACAATTATTATACAGCTATTATATATTATTGTGCATTGTATATTACACATTATGTATGCTACAATAACATAAAAATATTATGTATATTATACTTACTATAGTTTTTAAAAAGAAATTAATATTGAAACTTGAACATTATGTATACGATTTTTTTTTGTGAAATATTCATAAATATATTGATATAAATTTCAAAAAATCGTTTCTTTTGTTTATTTGTTGATTAAATTCTCGTTTGGTAATTCTAATTTACATATAACTCCTTCATATAAACGTAATTATATGGTCTAATTAACTTGAAAATAGTATTTTACTGCTTTTTAGTATTTCAAATAGGTTTTTCCAGGCAAAAAAAAATCCGCTCAGGGAAATATTTTAATTTCATCAAAAATAGTTTCCCAGAAGCATTCAAAACAATCTCCTATTCATAACTTTGGGGTACCTGAAAATAGCATTTAACTTTTTTAAAAGCCACCGTGACATGTACGTATTTTGTTGAGAATTCGTTTTTTTAATTGAAAATTAATCTTCTTGGTTAAAAATGTATATTTTTCGTTGAAAATGTAATTACTGGATAGAAAATCAGCTATTTTTTGGAAAGCTCGTCTTTTTAGCTTGAAAGTTCCACTATTTGGTTCAAAATTGATATGTTTTGTTGAGAATTCGTCTTCTACTTATAGTTATTCTAAATTTTGGATGAAATATTATTTCTTCATTGACTGGAAAATCTTTCTTGAGGATTCAAGTATTTTGTTGAAAATTCGTCTTTTTTATTCATTTCTACTGTTTTTGATTTAAAATTAAAATCTTTCCTGGATTAAGATATCATCTATTACATTTTTTGTTGTGAATTCGTCTTTTTTAATTGAAACTTCGCAACTATTTCTTTGAACGTTGAGCTAGTTTCTTAATTCATAAGAAACAGTAAGATCTGACCCCCACCCCGCATCTTTAGTTATTTTTAGATGACCCCTAAATAAATTGGCGAAAAAAATGTAGTCGGCAAAAATTAAGTCAGATAGCGTGTGTGTGTGTGTGTGGGGGGGGGGGGGGGCAAGACTTATGGATCATAACAAAGGGGAATACATGGTTCCAAATTTCAGACATTTTTTCATCTCTGAATTTTCATTTTTTACACTAAATATCTAAAACTGTAAAAAATATTCAAGAAACGGAAAATTCCTGCAAAAACTATTGAGAATATCTTGATACTGACTTCTCGTTAAAACTTGGTAAAAATCGGTTCGACAGATTAGGATGTAGAGGTGAGTACAAGTCGAAAATTGATGGTTTTTATGGGTTTTTTTTATCTCACCATTTCTAAGGTATCAAGATAAAATCATACCTATACTTATTTTTAAAGGTTGGTTAATCAGCTGCCAAATTTCACTGAAATCGGTATAGAATTGCGCCAAAATACATTATTATTCCAGATAAGGATTCTTGGTACTTTTTTTTGTACTTGACGATTCGTTACCATAAATCTTGATAACTTATTTTCTGATTAAATTAAAAAAGTGGCCAAGTACCTGAGCTGGAAGAGCATAAAACTGTTTATCCAAGATATGGAGCAGTTTAGCATGACAAGTGTTACTCTTGCCGTTGTCGATGAAGAATATTGTGGCCTTCTCCGTGCTTGGCTCATATTCTTTGCATTTGACTCGAATCCACTCATCTCCTAGGCAAATTGTGTAACAAACGCCTGGAACAATCGTCTTTGCTTTCGTTGACAGTGAGTTCATAGTGTAGAATCTTTTCATTTTTTCCTGTAGTTTATCCCGTTTCTCCTATTTCAACAGACCAGAAACTCATGAAAGATAGTTTCCGGTCGAGACTACATAGTAGGGAGTTTTTATTATTGTTATAAACTTACACTATGATCGTCGCCGACGAGTTTACACCAAATTTCGGTCGTACTCAACACTTCTGATACGTGCATTATCACGTAAGGATCGCATGGCCATTCGAAAACTTCAGGAGCTTCAGGTGTCTTTAATTATAAAGGCATTATTAAGTATTTAAAAGATAAAGCTTTTAAATTTGTTGGCAACATGGCAGTAAAAATTGGAGAACTCTCCTTTAGAACAGGGAATTTTGGAAAAGAACTATAATTCTGAGTTAGAATATCAGATAATTTTTGGTCGTAAGAATTACAATTCTCATTTCGAACAGAGAATTTGGTAAGAAAATGATCAAATTTCTGTCTCAAATCAAATAATAATTCTTTACGAAAATCCCCTGTTCTGAAGTCTGAATTATAATTCATTACGGAAATTCCCTGTCCCAAAGTCTAAATTATATTTTTTATGGAAATTCCCTGTTATGAAGTCACAATCACATTTATTTCCAAAAATTCCCCTTCCAACTCAGAATTAAATTTATTTACACCATTTTATATTACAATCAAGAAATACAGTATCTCTTTTTTCTCTAAAATTTAGAAGAGGGAAATTTTAAATTCTGGCAAATTTTTATTCATAAAAAAAAGAATGGTTAAATTTACACAAATTCTGCTTTGGAAAAGGAATGTTTAAAATCAAACGATTTCTGACTTGGAACAGGGATTTTTTTTCGTAAATTCCCATTTTATAAATCAGAATTTAAATAATTTTTTTAAATTTTCCTTTTTCATGTCAAAAATCAGCTGTTCCAAGACAAATTTATAATTATTTACGAAATTCCCTGTTCCAAGTCAGAATTATATTTATTTATAATATTTTCTATTTTATATAAATATGATTCAGAAATACTGTAACTCCCTTTTTTCTAAATTTGGAACAAGGAATTTCTAAAATATGACGAATTCTGACTTGGAAGAGGAATGGTTTTTGTAAGTTTCTTGTTAGAAATCAGAATTAAAATTATTTTCAAAACTTTCCCGTTCCATGTCATAGATTACCTGTTCTAAGACAGAATTATAAATCTTTATGAAATTCCCTGTTCCAAAGTTGAAACTGTAATTCTTGACGAGAATTTTTTGTACATTTCAATTATATATTCCCCGTCCAAACTCAGAATTATATTTCTTTTAGAATTCCCTTTTTCCAAAATTTGGAAGAGATAAGTTTCACATTGTCCTAAAGTAAAAATTATCATCCTTAACGAAATTTCCTGTTTAAAAGTAAATCCAAAATAAAAATTCTTCACGGAAATTCCCAGACCTATTTCGGAATTCCAATTCTTTTAGGAAATTCCCTTTCCCAAAGTAAAATGCTTGCGAAAATTGCCGGTACCAAACTAAAAATTGTATTTACTAAAAGTCCCTGCCTTAAACTTAAAATTCTATACTAAAATTCTCTGTGCTAAAGTAAAAATTATAAGTCTTCACGGAAACTCGCTGTTCTAATATCAAACCTTTCTTGACGCGAATTTTTAAAAATATTTAATTTATTTATACCCCGTCCAAACTCAGAATTATAATTCTTTTATGAAATTCCCCATACCAAGGCACAATTATTGAAGTAATTTCCAAATTTCCCTATTCCAAATTAGAATTATGATTTTTCATAATTTCCTTGTTCCAAGTTAGAATGAGAGTAATAAAATATATGAAACTCTTTTTAATTTGCATATTAGTACATTCGAGAAAAAAAATCCCTGCCACTGATTACATTCACGGTCATTTCCCGGTCACCCTGAAAGCTGAATCATTCAAAATTTAAGAATATGAAATCTATAATCCACTGAAAAAGAAGGGGTAAAAATTGAAACGTTTTTAATTGAACAATCTTACACTTAAAGCGTTCAAAATTAAATTTAAGGATGTTAACTTAATTGATAAGAATGATTTCATATTCTAAATAAATATATATAAGTTCAAATTCAAAAATACCCATTTAGAAAGCTTTTTCAGCCCGATAGCATTCCAATTCAAGAATATATTTTTCAATTATTATAATAGGTTTTGTGTGATCCATTGAAATATCTGCAAATATTTCACAATTGAACATTAACTTATTCAAAGTTTCAAAATATTCAAGCACAATTATTATTTTATTATTTTAATATTCAACAATCCCTATTACGTAATTCGTAATTGATTATTTTATGAATGTACATAATTAACACTGGCAAAAAGTCTAACAAAAGCAATTATAAATTCTTGAGCCCGAATCTATTTCAAATCAGGCAGGTTCACACTTAAAGTCGCAGAATCTCTCGGGGACAAAATATGTTGTTTTTTAGAGGAAATTAGGCGATATGTATTTTTGCGATACGTGCAAATTTTTTTTTACGAAGTTATGCGTATTTGAATTTTTTTCTTAGTTTTTCAAAAAAAACCATAATTTTTTCTTTAAAATGATATAACTTTTGACGTTAATAAGATATTTAAGATTTCTTTCCGCTTTCTGGTAGAGTTTATCGCCTTATTTCAAAATCCATTAGAATATGTAGAAAATGTTCAAAATTAACAAAATGGCGGCGATTTTTCTGAAAATATTAAAAGTCAATTTTCTCAAAAAACCCCACACTTATTTTTTGTCAATTTTTTGTTGAATTTGAACTATCATATGGAAAATATCTTGTGAGTTTTATGCGGGCTAAATAACTTTTGTGGTCAGCTGAATTTTTTGTCATCAAATCGAATTTTCGCATTTTTGTGGCAGCGAACAACAGATACGATAATATCTTATTTAGGTCAAAAGCTATATAATTTTAAAGAAAAAATTGTTTTTTTTTTTTGAAAAACAAAGCGAAAAATTCAAATACGCATAACTGCGTAAACATTTTTTTTACAAATTGCAAAAATAGGTATCGCCTAATTTCCTTCAAAAACAATATATTTTGACCCCGAGAGATTCTGCGAATTTACACCTGCCTCATTTGAAATGGATTCGGTCTTGATATATTTTCTGACTTGAAAAACGCGCGAAAAAAGCGCAAATTTTATATTTAAATAAATGGAAAATTACTAAGTTAGGAAGAAATATAGGAATGTATTATTATTTAATAAACACTCATGAATATAAAAAATCGTCTCAAACATATTGAATTTTTTGAAATAGACGAGCTTTTCCATCACGTAAAAACTTTTCGGTTCTTTTATTCTCATTCTAAAAATGTAACCTGATTTTATTTGGTTTAGTAAAATTACAAAATAGCTTAGGCCGACATAAAATAATATGAAAATATTTTTGAGTTGGTCTAGAAAAAAACATATTGAAAAATGAAGACATTCAACGGGACGATAAGCTTAATCGACTTAAAAATTCTTACCTTTGGCCGCGTCATCAAAATGCTGGTATTATTAACACCTGTTTCAACGATAATTTCCGAGCACCCGTTTACAATCCGCATCCAGTCTTCTGGAAGTGATTCCTTAAACTCCTCTTGATAATACATCGTGAACTGCGAGGAGAAAATTCCGTATGGATGCGAGTCCAGAATCCTCAGCATCCGTTCTTCCAGCAACTTTTCGTCCCTAGTAACAGGCAGCATAATTGATCTATTTTTTTCTTTCAGATCATCTAATGCTATTTTCACCGCGATCAACTGTGCTGCCTTCTGATTTTTAGCCTCATTCGGGTAGCTACTGTATTTCTCCCTGCCTACCTGTAAAACAGAAATTAAAAATTAGTACGACGACGATAGGGAGTCGCACACTAATTAAAAACTATTTTTTATAATTTCCTGAAAGTTTGAACGAGTAGAAGTGCAAACAAGTCAATTTCATTCTATATTAACTCATAATTCAAATTTTTAAGTATAATAATTGCTTACCATGACTTGGGCGTAAATGGTACCATTTCTTGCTGGCACAGTTTTGTATTCAGGAAGTGTCAACTTCAGGTCGGCAGCGAGAGCTCGCAGCTCATCTTCAGGAGTTTTCTCAGCGAATCGATTGATGTTGTTCGAAACCACCTTCTGCAGGACAAAACATTTGTATGAAGCAAACTTTTGTATCATTTTATTATCAGGATGTCTACCCGATAGATAATTTAAAATTCCTGGTCGTTTCCCGATTTTCCCATGGTCAATTGTACATTTTTCCCGATGAATTTGAGAGTTCAAAAGATTTTTAAAGATTTCAAGAGATTTCTTAACATTTTATTTGAAATAGAAAATTTTGTAAAAGAATTATAATTCTGAATTTGAACAGGGCTTTTTTTATATTTCCTTCTAAATCAGAATTTAAATTATTTTTCCAAACTCCTGTTTCATGTCAAAAATTCCCTGTGCCAAGCAAAATAATAATTCTTTACAAAAATTCTCTGTTCGAAACTAAAAATTATAATTCTTTATGGACAATTTTTATACAATTTGGAAGAAGGAAGTTTCAAATTCTAGCAAATTTTTTATTTGCCAAAATTCTAAATTCATTTAATTGTTCCAAAAACATTTGAAACAAGCAATTTTCAAAATCTGATCAATTCTGACTAGGAAAAGGGGATTACTTTTGTAAATTCCCTTTATAAACCAGAATTAAAATTATTTTCCAAAATTTTCCCTTTCCATGTCAAAAATTCCAAGTCAGAATGATATTTATTTACAAAATTTCTATTATAATTCAGAAATATAGTAAATCCCTTTTTTCTAAATTTGGAACACGGAATTTTAAAAATCTGTCGAATTCTAACTTGGAACAGAGATTATTCTGGTGAATTCCCTTTTTATTAATCAGAATTAAAATTTTTTCCAAAATTTTCCCCTTCAATGTCAAAAATTACCTGTTCTAAGACAAAATTATAAGTGTTTCCAAAATTCCCTGTTCCAACTAACAATTATATTTATTTACAAAATTTCTATAATTCAGAAATGTAGTAACTCTCTTTTTTTGTAAATTTGAATTATTAATTAATTCATTCAGAAGGAATTCCTAGATCGCTGCTATTTCAAAATTATAATTCTTTTAGAAAATTCCCTGTCCCAAAGTCAAAATTGTAATTCTTTTCCGCAATTGCCGGCCCCAATGTCAAAATTATAATTATTTGCTAAAATTTCCTGACCCAAAGTAAAAATTATAACTCTTCACGGAATTCCCTGCCCCAAGAGAAAAAATTATATTTCTTTACTGAAATTCCGCGAGAATTATCATTTTTTTTTCACATTCTATAAGTGAACCTAAAATGAAAATTATAATTCCTCACATAAATTACTAGTTCTATCTTCGAATCATAATTCTTTTATAAAATTCCTATTCTTAAGTGAACCGAAACTGAAAGTTATAATTCTTTACAGAAATTTCCAGAATTCATTAAAAAAATTCCTGTCCCAAAGTCAAAATTATAATCATTTACTAAAATTCTCAGTTCCAAAGTAAACATGATAATTTTTCACGAAAATAATTATAATTCTTTAAAAAAATTCCCTGTCTCAAAGTCAAAATATAATTCTTTACTGAAATCCCCAGTCCAAACTCAGAATAATCATTTGTTTAGAAAATTCACTGTTCCAAGTCAAATTAAAATTCGTTACGGAAACTCCCTGCCCTAAAGTAAAGTAAATTCTATTAATCTATTTTACTCTAAATTAAAGCTCCATCTCAGAATTATAATTATTTTAGAAAATTCCTATTCTAAAGTGAACCTTAAATAAAAATTATAATTCTACATGGCAATTCTCAGTTATATCTCAGAAATATAATTCTTTTAGAAAATTCCCTTTCCCAAAGTCAAAATTCTAATTCATTGCAGAAAATTGCCTATTTCAAAGTAAAAATTGTCATTCTTTACTAAAACTCCTTGTCGCAATGTTAAAACTACTATTCTTTTAGAAAATTCTCGGTCTGAAAGTTAAAATTATAATTATTTACGGAAATCCCCTGTCCCAACTAAGAATTATAATTCTTTTCGAAAATTCCAATTTTATAATTATATAATATAATAAATAATTAATAATATAATTGTTTTATTTTAACCTCAAATGAAAATTATAATTCTCTACAGAAGTTCCCAGAATTCTTTTACAAAATTTCCTGTCCTAAAGTCAAAATTCTAATTAACTGTTTGTTCAAAAATCAAAACTATTATAACACCTCAAAATTATGTTTATTTACTGAAATTCTGTGCCGAAACTTAGAATTATAATTCTCTTAGAAAATACCATGTCCTAAAGCCGAAATTATAATTCTTCACTGAAATACCGTCTCTCAACTGAGATTTATAATTTTTTTTTAGAGAATTCACTCTTCCAAGTCAGAATTGTAATTCTTTTAAAAAATGTCCCTAATTATATGTTTTATTGTATTTTTTATTTTATAAACATACCCTCCTCGGCTTTTTTGTTGGCTTCTGTTCTCGCAACATTTTCGAGATGTGGGAGGTTTTTTCTGTCGAGTTGACTTGAAACAAATATTCATTATTCCTGAGGGTCCTTCTTATCCCAGGAATCACCTCGAGAAATTCTCGAAGGCTTCGAAAGTTAAACTTCTTGTAAGGAATTGGTTCAGCCATTAATTCAATGTAGTCTTCTACAAAGGGAAATAGAAATTCTACAATATCCAATTCCTAAAAAATTAAAAGAACAGAAAAATAAAAAATTTTTGCAAACTCACGGTTTATTCTGCTTTCTGGAGTTCCTCCTTTTGAGGAGCGGAGGC
This sequence comes from Andricus quercusramuli, assembly GCA_932178445.1. Classification (NCBI taxonomy): domain Eukaryota; kingdom Metazoa; phylum Arthropoda; class Insecta; order Hymenoptera; family Cynipidae; genus Andricus; species Andricus quercusramuli. The sequence goes on from CAKNXH010000224.1 coordinate 373,782, forward strand.
AAGCCTTCACATTCTCGATAACTTCCTCCATTATGGTCCTTTCGTGACCGAGCCTCGTAATTTTAAATTAAAAACCAATATCGTTTTCTGTAACATTCATATTTCATCTAGTTTATTTTGTGTTAAATATTAATATCTTGATGCTCATTAGAATAATTTGTAGGGTTTCGTACAAGAAACGCTTCTAATCTCGTGCCAATAACGTCTTACAGTATCTATAATCTCGCCTAAAAAAAAATTTAGGCAAAGTCGAGGGGTCGACCACTCTGATATTCCTGGTACACTAATTAAATATTCCCATATATTCTTTCAATATTCCTAGATATTCTTGATATTCCCAAATATTCCCTTATATTCCTACATATATTCCCACATATACCGAAGTATTCCTAGATTTCCCGACTCCTTCCCTTCCGTTCAGCGATTGTATTTGTATAGCTTTTTATTTTGTGCACTTGCAATTATTATGCAATTACTATACATTGCACATAAATTGAAAAATAATTTACTTGTAATTCATACAAGTTTGAAAGTTATTGATTTCGAATAACTAATTTCAGATTGTTAGTTTAAAATATTTTTAATTAAAAATTATTCAAGTTTCAATATATATTATTACTTTAATTTAAAAATTGTTTATTGTTTTATTGTGGCCGATTACGACGTGGAATTTTTAGGTTCTCTAATTCAATATAATTTAATTTTGCATGTCTTTTTTTTCAACTTAATAAAGTTTTAATGCTTAACTTTTGAATGGTCGAATCTCTAATCTGGTCTAAGGGGCCGACAAAGCCGAAAAATTAAAAAAAAACATGTGATAGTTAATATTTTAACCAAGAAAAGATTTTTATTTCAAATCAAAAACAGTTAAATTGAAAAAAAAGATGAAATTTCTACAATAAGAGATAAACTTTCCAATCCAAGAAAGATTTTCCCGGCAATAAAGAAAAAAACTTCATCCAAAATGTTGAATTTTCAAGCCAGAAAAATGGGCTTTGTATACAAAAACAGTTTAATTTTCAACCAAAAACATGAAAGTTCAACTAGAATTATGTATCTTCAGACAAAAAAATGAACTGTTGAGAAATTAGTTCAACTTTCAATGTAGAAGTTGATTTTTCAACCTAAGAAGATTAATTTTCAACAAAAAATGTAATAGTAGATATTTTAACAAAAAACTATTTTAATTTTAAATCAAAAACAGTTCAATTGAACCAAAAACTACGAATTCAGCAAAAAATACGTGAATTCTCAACTACAACAGATTAATTTTCAACCAAACAGTTGCGTTTATAAAAAAAATGAATTTTCAAACAAAAAGAAAGAATTTTCAACCAAATAGTTACATTTTCAAACAAGAGGATTATTTTTCTAACAAAAAATATGGATTTATAACCAAATAGTTGAATTTTCAACTAACAAAGATAAATTTTTCGGAAAAAATATAATGGTCAAATTTTCAGTAAAAAAAAAATTGGCCAGAATAACGAATTTTCAACAAGGTAGTTAATTTTAAATTAAAGAAATAAATTTCTAACTAAAATTATGAATCCTAATCTACTATCAACTTATATCTTTAACTACTTGAGGACCTTGCTACCAAGTTATTGAATTGTCTACCATATTTTCAAATCTTCGAGCCCAAAATAAAAATTTCCTACAAAACAGTTGAATTTCTAACCCAAAGATGTGAATTTGTAACGACAAAATTAATTTTTAACCTAAACAGATTAATTTTTAACCAACATAGATCAAATTTCTACAAAAAGAGAAGAATTTTCAAACCATAAAGGCGAATGTTCCACAAAATAGTTGAATTTTCAACCAAAGACAAACTTTTTAGTCAAGGACAAAAATTTTAATCAAACTGTCGAGTTTTCAAGCCAAAAAGACTAAATGAACTTTCAGCCAAAAATATTTGGATTTTCTTACCGGGTTTTAATAATTCAGTTCGCATTTAAATCAAAATCGAAAAAAGAGAAACGTCTGTGAAATCTGCGACAAATAAATAGGAATTTCGATAATTTATAGACTAAAGAATAATAGTAATAGAATACACAAAGTGTGTCGGACTATGCAACATCTTAGGCACTGAAGATATTATAAAATTGTGTTAAATTGTACTTAATTTGTTACTAAATATTTATTATTATTAACCCATTTAATTTTCTCAGACTAATTGCATTAAGCGTCTACGTTTACTTGATTAACAGAATTTATATTTTATGTGTAATTTCGTTCCCTAAGTTTATAAAATCTTAGCAAGATTTAAAGAGGAGGGAGGGGGCAGCGAATCTCACAATATCTTACATAGGGAGAGAGTGGGGTGGAAATTTCAGAAAAACACCTTACGTGAATTGTGGACCCTTATTTATTTCTTTATTCATTTATTATTATTGCGTGAATTTATGATTATTTGTGGATCACGGGACAGTAAGGGTACGTGGGTTAGCGTCTGCAGATGATAAGGTTGTTATAGAAGAATTAATCAACGATTTGCAAAGAATGTTGAGCCAACTGAATATAAGCCTGAATCACATGGGCCTTAAAATTAAGGTGAATAAAACAAAAATTATGGTGTTTTGAGGGAAAGGGTGAGAATATATGTAATTTAATACACACAATTTAAATATATTCCGAAATATTGTCTCATATTCCCAAATATTCCCTCATATTCCTACAAATATTCCGATATATTTGGTATATTCCCGAATATTCTTTAGGGAATATATTCCTGGTATACGAAAAATCAGAGTCGTACCCTCGGGCAAAGTAAGTGCCGCGCGCCTACAAAAAAGTGTTCCGTAGCCAATTAAGCCGTTAATTAAGTGATTCAAACCTCCCCCTCCCACGCTTTCCCACCCCAACTCTCCCCTCATTTTGCCAACGTCTTCTTGGACTACTTCCCCCTCTCCTCGCTTTCCCAGCAAACTCACCCCTTCCCCTACTGGCCTCCTCCAGCCAACATTTCCCCACCCCTACTCATCATAATTTCTAACCATTTCCCCTACTTTGCTTTACATCCTCTAATTCTCTTCCCTAATTTCCACGCACTTCCTCAACCCTCATTTCTCCAACAGTGGCTCTCAGCGTAGAGGCTACCTTCCTCTCCGTTCTCACCTGGAAAATTTTCCTAACGGTCTTCAGTAGAAAAGGTCTTTAGCGGCCAGCCTCCCGGGAAAAGACCGTTGAAAAACCAGCGGCCCTTTTCAACGGTAGCCCAACGGTCTTTCAGCGGTTTCCGAACGGTGTATTTTTATAAGGGGCAACTAACTTCCCCTATTTCTCACAATTTCCCCTATATCATTCCCTTATTACACCTACTTCCCCTCCTCTCATTTCCACTACCCCCATTTTCTCTACTTTCTCACCACCATTCTCCCTTATTTACCCTATTTGCCCTACACCCTAATTACCCCTTCATTCCCCATCACTTATTTCCCTTACTTATACTCACCTCATTAACCCTCACTTCCCCTCCTTGGAAAAAGTACAACAAGTAGACGGATGGACGGACGGACGGACGGACACCCGAGCGAAATTTAGTTTCTGCCCGAACAACAAAACTCTAGATTCTCTAGAAAGGGTACGTGACGTTTAGGCGCTGGACGTTTAGGCGCTGGACGTTTAGGCGCGGGACGTTTAGGCGCCGCGCCAGGACGCTTTGGCGCTGGACGCTTAGGCGCTGGACGCTTAGGCGCTGGACGTTTAGGCACCGTTATTTTTAGGCGCCAAGCGGTTTAATCACAGTAAACCTGAGGTATCAAAGGTTGGAAATTATTTTGTTGTATGCAACCTGTTATGTTATGTATGCTTCGCAGGAAGTCACCTACAATTTTTGGCAAATCAAGTTGTCTGCCATACAATTCTTATTGCTTATTGTAATAACAGATATCTTGACTTAAAAGAAGAATTTTCCAACACTATATAGCATTTATAATATAGTATAAATATTTTAACGAAGAAATGATTGCATTATTTATTAAATCTGTAGCATACATAACATAAAATGTAGCATACATGTAGTATACCAGCACAAAGTAAAATATTCTTTGCCATTCATTGACTAACCAATTGGAACTTTTTAGGGCCACCAAATATTTCAACGAAGAAATGATTGCATCGTTTTTTAAACGTGTAACCTGGTGAACAAAAATTTTTACAAGAAAGTAAAACATTTCTACAACTGTAATTTTTTGTTAAAATATGTACTCATCTGTAAAAAAATATACAAAAATTTAGAAAGAAATACAGTACAAGTTTCTACAATCCTTTGTCAAAAACTTGTTCTGCCAATTATATTTTTGTAAGATATGTAAGATGTAAGTTTCTACAAGAAACTACAATTTGAAAACAATATTACACTTCTAATAAGAACTTATAATAAATTTATTAATGAATTATTATAATAAATAATAATTATTATAATAAATCACATTGAACTGTAGTTCAATTATTGCTAAATGAACAATAATTGACTTTACAGGACGATCCCGAATATGTACAAAATTAAGCAAGTTACAGATTTTAACGTTAAAAATAGAACTTTTTAGAGAATATTTAGGAAGATTTCAAAACAAATTTTAATGTATAAATTTATGTTTCTAGCTTAAAATTGCTTGAAAAAATATAATTTTGAAAGTTTATACATTTTTCGATTCATTCTTCAATTCATAGCATTGAAAATGATAGCGTGGATTTCTACTTTTTTAAATATTTTAACTGTACAATGTGTAAAAGTTGAAATTTTGCAGTTCAACTGCTTTTAATTGAAAAATATTTGATTGAAAAGTTTTGAAAGCTTTCATTTTATACGCGAAAACTAATGAGCGTTTGAATTGACATTTTTTTAAGATTCAATTTTAAAAGTTTTAAATACAAAGCATTTCACTCTGAGTATTTTATTTGCGGTTCAGTTTTTATAACTTCAAATTAAAAAATGTGTATCTTCAAGAGTGTGAATGTTTTAATTTCAATGACCGTGATCAATTCTTTCACTATAAAATATAAGAATGTACAAAAAAAATACAAAAAATGTACAAAATTCGTCTGAATAATAAAAAAAAGTTGTGCCTTTCTGTAATTTTGGTTGCAAATTGTATTTTATCGGTAGATTCCTGTGAAAATAGTTTTCGTTTTCTGGAATTTTTGTAAAAATTGTTCCACTAGGGTAGCATACAACCAAATAATACCCAACCTTTGATACCTCAGGGTTTACTATGGCTAAACCGCTCGGCGCCTAAACATCCCGGAGCCTAAACGTCCCGCGCCTAAACGTCATTTAGTCCGATTTTCTTCGGGGATGTCGCAAATTCTGGGTATGTAGAATTGAGGTAAAAAATAAGTTATTTTTAAGAGATTAATTTGTTTATATATAATAAAAATAAAAACCCATAAAAAACCACTGCCGAGCGTCAAAAAATACCGGGAACCTTGGGAAAATCGGATTCTTTTTTAAATTCCAAATATGAAAAATAAGAACCATGAGAATTAGTCCGACTTTCTTCGGAGATGGCTAAAATTAAAGCTCTTAGCCTGAAGAATTAAGATCAAAAATAAATATTGCTATATTATACATGTGTTGGATATCAGTATATAAAAAGTTAGAAAGATTGGGAAAATTTGGTTATTTGGACCCCTAAGCTGGAAGCTTTTCTTCTAGTCCGTTTTTCATTGAGCAGACCTTTTTTTGATAAGAGTGGTTGAATAGGGTTGCTACAAAATTTCAATTTTGAAATTCCCTAACTTTCCCTGACCAATTTTTCAATTGCCCTAACCATTCTACATTTTTGTTTTAGGTATAAAACCCACCTTATACCTAGGATTCTAGGAGATTAATAATGTTGATGAAAAAAAATTTCTGAATTTATTTTAAACATTTTTAGTGACAAAATTCATGCAAATTTTTATAAGTCTTACGAAAGACATACCTAGAATACATGAATTTTAAACCAAATAGCTCAGTTTTAAAATCAAAAAGATACATCTGGAACCAAGCGTAGAAAAAATAATTTTTCCGCTAAACCAATTAATTTTCAAACAAGAAAAAAGGAATTTTAAACAAAATAGTTAAATTTATAACAAAAGTGATAAATCTTGGATCAACAAAGAATTTTCAACAAAAAGTACAACAGTTTAAATTTTGAACCAAATAAATTAATTTTTAACCAAAAAAGATAAATTTTCAAGTAAAAAAGGAATATTTACATTATCAAATAAAAAAAAAAATTTTAACAAAAAAAAAGATTTTTTTAACAAAGTAGTTAAATTTACAACCAAAGAAATTGATTTTCAACTTAAATGATGAATCTTCAACAAAAATAGAATATTTAAAATGTTTTAAAAATTAATTTTTAACAAAACAGTAAAATTTTCAATGGAAGAAATTAATTTTTAATTAAAAACATGACGTTTCAACTAATGAGATTACTTTTCTACCAAAAAGATGAATTTTCACGCAATAGAGATCAATCTTCAACTTAGAATAGTTAAATTTTGTAGTAAAAAGAATTTTCAACCAGATAAAGTAAGTTTTTAATTAAATAATCAAATTTTCAACCAACCAGACAAACTTTTAAACAAAATTACATTTATTTCTATATAAAAACATATCAATTTTTGACCAAAATGAAAGAGTTAAATTTTCAGCTTGAAAAAAAAATTTTTTTTAACCAAATAAATGCATTTTTAACCTGAAAGATAAATTCTTAGCCAAAAAGATTAATATTGTATCAAAAAGATGAATTTTCAACCAAATATTGTAATCTTTAAAGGATTTTTTAATCTAATAGTTAAATTTTCAACTAAAGAAATGAATTTCAGCCAAAAAAATAAATTACTCACCAAGAAGATTAATGAATATTCTACCAAAAATACGAATTTTTAACAAAATGCAGGAATTTTCAACCAAATAGCTGAACTTTCTACTGAAAAAGATACATTGTCAACGAACATGGAAATATCTAGTGAAATCTTCAGTTAAAAAAAATAATTGAAAAAAAATTGTCAACAAAATAGTTCAATTTTAAACAAAAAAAAGGGAATTCAAGTATAATGATAAATTAACAAAAAATGAATTTTAACTGAAGTGGTTCCAGTTTTCAACCAAAAAAGATTAATTATCAACAAAAAATGTAATAGTCGATATTTCAATAAAAATTGACTTTAAACCAAGAACAGTTCAGTACAACATGAAAATACGAATTTGCAATAAAATAGTTGAATCGTCAACGAAAACAGATCAATTTTCAATTAAACAGTTGTGTTTTTTAACCCAAAAAGATACAATTTCTATGAAAATAGATGAATTTTCAACCAAATAGTAGAAAATTCAACTATTAAATAAAAATATACAATTTCAACCCACCATGGGAATAGTGAAATTTTCGGTTAAAAAAATTAAATTTCAACAACAAAATTGTAAACAAAATAGTTAAATTTTGAACAAAAAAAAGGAGTTCCAACTAAAATGATTAATTGTCAACTAAAAAAATATGAATCCCCAACAAAAAATGTAATGGTCGATATTTCAATCCAAGTAGAATTCGAAAAAAAGTACGTTTTTTCAACAAAATAGTTGAATCCCCAATTGATACAGATTGATTTTTAACCAAACAGATGTGATTTTTAATCCAAAAAGATACAATTTCTTTCAAAATAAGTGAATTTTTAACCAAATAGTTGAATTTTTAACTGAAGAAGATATTTAAATTTTCATCCAACCATGGAAATAGTGAAATTTTCAGTTCAAACAATTAAATACAAAAAACATATCAACAAAATAGTTCAATTCTGAACAAAAAAGAGGGGTTTAAACTAAAAAGATGAATCGTCCACCAAAAGAAAAGGAATTTTTAACAAAGGAGTCACTTTTAACTAAAAACTATGAATTCTCAACAAAAATTTAATAGCCGATATTTCAATCAAAATTTTTTTTTTTAATTTGAACAAAGAAAAATTGAATTCAAACAAAAAATACGAAAAAGACTTAATTTTTAACAAAATTGTTGAATTTTCAACAAAATAATAAAATTATCTTGAACTTCAGTTTATCGAAAATTCCTTGACTCTTGTCAGGTCTTCCTTGATATTCCCTGACCAGTTTTAAATTGTCTGGCTTTCCAGAATTCTCTGACTTTTAGAAACCCTTTTTAATACTGAAAAGAATAAGAAAAATTACCGTTTTTGTAAATTTAAGCCTAAAACACTTGATATGTTTTCGATTAAAAAAAAAAGTAAGCTGAATAAAGAAATTTGAGCTTTAAATTCATTGTTTTATTCGTAATTTAATCAAAACTTATTGTCACGATCTTTTAATATTTAATGAAACAATTTTTTGTTGAGTTTTGTCATATCTACCGACAATTGAAAACTATTTTTCAATTCGACATTTCTTAACAGATCAGAAATAAAAAAAGATCTAAACTATATTTCATATCAATCAACGAAACAGTTTCATAATTATCGTCCTTGTAAATTAAAAAAATTTGTTTTTCTTCAAAGAAGCTTATTGTATCTAAAATTATATAAGGTGAAAGCTATTTATCAGATTTATATTTGCAACTTTTGTTTACATTTCGTTCTCGCAAAATAAACCATGACAACACAAAGAAAATGACTGAAAAACTAGTGTCGTACGATTTTTGCGTTGTAGAATAATTTAGTTGAATATAATAAGTATCATAACACTGAACTATAATTTTTTAATGCCTACAGATACGAAAAAAACAAAATGAGGTCCAAATCTTATTTATAAAAATCATACAATCGCACTGCTATAGTTTAGTGTAATTGATGCAGTTATTTATCTGGATTTCCAGGCTTCCCGGTCAAATCGCCACCCTGATAAAAGAAAACCTCGACATGTGGCGACGAAAATATCGCATCTAAATCAACAAACTGAACTGCAAGAAAAAATGTCACATAGCACAAGCATCAACACGACAAAAATCTTCGAGAATCTGTGGAGATCCTCATGCCTGATATTGAAGAACGATTATAACCTTGAAACAATTTTCTTTTGTCGAAATATTCGATCACTTTTAAAGAACTGTTTTTATACCAAGTGACTTTCCCCGAGAAGTTAAGACTCTTTTTCATTTGTCACCCAAAATTGTATAGAATTAAAGAAAACTTACCGAAAAGCCAGACTTGTTTATGTCCCAATCCAAGGATGTCGTGCATGCCGGTTGGTGCCGGTTTATTGCGCAATACGAAACGATATAATATAAATATACCAAAAGGATGAAGAATGAAAACGAACTAGTCAAGTGCGGACTTCTTCGGACGAACAGGCACAAACAGGAAGAGAAGTACGAATCAAGAAAACAAAGGAAAAGGAACGATGCATTCCGGAAATAGACAAAAAGCGGAACAGGAACATTTTATTTTGACTAGCATCATCAATCGCGCGCTGCGCGTGCATTTTTTCGATACAAAATAAAAATTTCGAATTATACTTATTTATTTTTTAGGCTGTGTCTGGTCGTCCCGAAAAATAAATGGGATTGGAAAAGTCGACTTCGAATTAATTAAAAGTTTTAAAACTTATTCTTGAGTGAACACTAAGAGATTTTTGAAGATTTCATATGTGTTCATAAAAAAGCTACACAATTTTTCTATTCAAGAGGATTTTACAAAATATCGGGGAATATTCGAGTATGTTTAAAAGCAGTAAGTTTAGAAGTTTGGAAGAAATAAAAAAATATTTGATAAATTTTCGGAAATATTTCCAAGCTTTAGAATAATTTCAATTGCTTAAAGACCTTTGAAATTCCTAAATATCTTTTGAACTGACTCAGCATTTTTTTGTTAATTTTGGTAAATCATTAGAAAATGTTGAAAATGCTTTAAAATCTTCCACATTTTCAAAAATCTTTTGAAATTTTCCTTAAAACTTGATTGAAAAAAAAAAATTCTAATTTGCCCAGGAATTTGAGGAAATTTTTTCTATTTTCTTGAAACTTTTCATAAATTTTACTTTAAAATCCTTTACACTCTTTTTAAAAGTCTAGGCAATCATTTGAAATGTTTTTAAATCTTTTTCAATTCTCTCTTTAAAATTTATTTTTCAACATAGAAATCATTAACAATTTTCGTAAGATTCTTCTTGAGTACATTCAAAAAGATTTTTCAAGATTTCAGATATGTCTTTAAAGAATTTCGAGAATTTTGTATTCTACAGGCTTTAAGAATTTATTTTTAATAATTTTTCTTTAATAATTATTTTCGGAAATATTTCCAAGTTTTAAAATATTTATAATCTCCAGAACATTTTAAATTTCTAAAACTTTTAATCTGACTCGAATTTTCACTCCTTAAAATCTTCCACAGTTTTAGAAATCCTTTGAAATGTTTGGAATTTTTTAAAAATATTCTTTAAAATTTAATTTTTCAAAACAAAAATTATTTCAAATTTTCTCAGAAATTTTAGGATTTTTTTTTTATTCTCTTGCTTGAATTTTGTAATTATGCTAAATTGAAAAATTTGGCTTTATTATCTTTTTGAAAATTTATGAAATCGTTTGAAATGTCTTCAAATCGTTTTCAATTCTCTCTTAAAATTTATTTTTCCAAATAGAAATCATAAAAAATTTTCCTAAGATTCTTCTTGAGTAAATTCAAAACGATTTTCCAAGATTTCCGATGTGCCTTTAAAGAATCTCGAGAATTTTTTATTCTACAGACTTTTACAAAATATTAGGAAAAGTTAGTCAGTTTAGAAGACATTTATGACTTTTGAAACTTTGAAAGATATTAAAAATATTTGATAAATTTTCGGAAATATTTCCAAGTTTTTAAATATTTATAATCTCCAAAACCTCTCAAATTTCTAAATTATCTTTTAAACTGACTTGAATTTTTATTCCTTAAAATCTTCCACAGATTCAGAAATCTTTTGAATTTTTTTAAATATTCTTTAAAATTTAATTTTTCAAAACAAAAATTATTTCAAATTTTCCCAGAAATTTTAGGCTTTTTTTTAATTCTCTTGCTTGAAATTTTTTGTTTGAATTTGGTAATCTTGCCGAATTGAAAAATTTGGCTTTATAATCTTTTACACTCTTTTTGAAAATTTAGGAAATCATTTGAAATGTTTTTAAATCTTTTTCAATTTTCTCTTAAAATTTATTTTTCAAAATAGAAATCATTAAAAAAATTTCCTAATATTCTTGAGTAAATCCAAAAAGATTTTTGAAGATTTCAGATGTGTCCATAAATAATCTGGAAAATTTTTAACAACATTTTCTTACTTTGTAGGATTTTAACAAATATTTGGAAAAATTCGAGTTATTTAAATTTTAAAAAGATATTTAGGACTTTTAGCAGTTTCGAAGGAATTTAATCTCTTCAAAACTTTTTAAATTCCTAAATATCTCTTAAACCTCGAATTTTTCTTAAAAATTTGAAAAATCATTCAAAATTAGAAAAGTTTTCTCAAAATCTTCCCTATTTTTTAAAATGTTTTTATTTTTAACATTTGTTTTCATTTTCTTTAAAATTCACTTTTCCAAACCTAAAATTATTTCAAATTTTCCCAGGAATTTTAGGAAAATTTCATTTTTTTTCACTTTTCAGAAATTTTGCTTTAAAATCTTTTTGAAATTTTGGGAAATCAATTAAAATGTTTCGAAGGGTTTTTCAATATTCTCTCAAAATTTATTATTCAAAATAGAAACCAGAAAAAAGTTTCCTAACTTTCTGTAGTAAGGTCGACAAGATTTTTGAAGATTTCAGATGTGTCGATAGAGAATCTAGATTTCTTTGTTATTTTATAGGATTTAAAAAAAATATTACGAAAAATTCGAGACATTTAAAAAGATATTTAGGTCTTTTAGAAGTTTGAAATTATTTTATAAATTTTCGGAAATATTTCCAAGTTTTAAATATATACATATTGAATCTCTTCAATTTCTGAATATCTTTTAAATCTGACACCATTTTTTTTAAAAACATTGAAAAAATTTTTTAAATCGCCTTAAAATCTCCCACATGTTTAGAAATCTTTTGAATTTTCTTTGAAACTTAATTTTTTTAATGAAAAGTTATTTCAAATTTTCACTGGAATTTTAGGATCTTTTACTCTCTTGGCACCTTTAAAAATTCATTTAAAGCTTCCAAAGTTTTTGTTTGAAATTTTTATTTTACCAAATTGAAAATGTATGCTTTATCATCTTCCACACTCTTTTTTGAAATTTTAGTTGATATTTTTTCAATTTTCACTTCAAATTTATATTTAAAAATAAAAAGCATTAAAAGTTTTCCCAAGAATCTAAGAAAATTCTTTTTCGGTTCTTTTCATCACTTCTAAACCTTCTAAATATCTTTTAAATTCAAATTATGCCTATTTATTTGGTTCTGGCAAATTAAAAAAATTGCCTTGAAATCTTTCAGATTCTTCTTTCATAATTTTGGAAATCTTTTGAAAATTTAAAAAATATTCTTTTAAAATTAATTTTTCAAAATAAATAATTAAATTTTTTCCTAGGAATCTGAAGACAAATTTTTCATTCTCTTGAAACATTTCGAAATTATTAAAAAAACTCATGTTATCGCGAAAGGGAATCAAATTCTGCGTCTAATAAGCCCAAGTTGATGGCAAAATGTCAATTTTATAAAAAGATATTATAAAAAAATGTGAAACTTAAATGTTTTCGAAAAATTGGAATAACTGGAAATAATTGAATTTTTTTAAAGTTCTTGTCCTCATTTTTAAGATGAGTCTCCACAGTATTGTATTAAATAGGCAAGATATTAAAAGATGAACTTTTAATCAAACCAAAAAGACAATTTTGCATCAGAACAGTAGAATTTTCAAACAAAAAGATGACTTTTTAACAAAGTAGTTGAATTGTCAAAAAAATAATTAAATTTTCAACAAAATAGTTGTATCTTTAACGTAATTGTTGAATTTTCAACATAAAAAGATGAATTTTTAATCCAAAAGAACGAATTTTTTGTCAAATAGACGAATTTTTAACAAAACTGTTGCATTTTTTTACCAACAAAGATAAAATTTCAAATCAAGAAGACTAGTTTTCTAACAAAAATTAATTTCCCAGTAAAAAAATAATTGTAAACAGAAAAAACGAATTTTTCAGAAAAATATTTCGATTTTCAACAGAAGTAATGAACCTTCAACCTAAAATATAGATTTTTAAGAAAGGAGTTCAAATTTTACCAAAGTAGTTGAATTTCCAACCAGAGATGAATTGCTAACTAAAATGATGTATCAACATAAAGAAAAAAGATTTTGAAAAAAGCTGTTCAACCTACAATAAAAAGAGCCTCAATTGAAGACTTTCAATCAGTTGCATTTTTATTAAAAAATATGAAAATTCTACTGAACTATAAAACATGAATTTTGTTGAATTTTTAAGCAAGAAAGATTTCAGTTGAATTTTCAATAAAAAAGGATAAATTTTCAACAGAATTATTAAATTTTCAACCAAATAATAAAATTTATAGTTAAAAATTTGATCTTTAGAAGGAAGTAACTACAAATAAAAAGAAATAAAAATACAAGGCACATAAATTACGGACAAGAATATTTCATCAGGGTGGCCCCAAAACCTCAAAATTTCCAGAATTTTTCATTTTCTCTGTCAATATTCAATCTAAAACAATTTTAATTAAGGACCTTAGAACTAATTGAAGTTTAGCATCGAAATATTCTCTACAGAATTTTAAAATCCTAGATGCGTTCCGCAATTTGATGTATGTAGATTCAACGTAAAACGTATCTTAAAAATTATCCCAGCAAAAAAAGCATTGGAGCTAGCGTTAATAAAACGCATTGATGACGTTGCATCGAACATAATTGATATTGATCCAGCTCCAAGAGATCCGCAATTTTTATTATTTATTACCAGTATTATATTAAATATCTTTAATATACTTAAAAAATTTAATAACTTAAAAAGTGAAATTTGCTTTTAATTCGCCCTGACAAATTGCAACGAACTAGATTTGCTCGAATTAAAACGAAGTGGCAAGCACAGAAATAAAATCGTGCTGACGCACGCATTGAATATCATTCGCTAAATCTCGGGGTGTCTTCGTCTTTTCAATTCAATTTGTATCAATACTTTCTTTTTCGTTGGAATACTAAGTGTAGGTAGTAGAACAGAAGAAAGCAGACTAAACGGAAAGAAAAATTTATTGCAAGAAATGAAATTTAGTCAAATGTTTTGAACAGAATATTAATAATAATGAAGGAAGTATTACTCCTTCTTTGAAGCCACTGCCTGCTTGGCTTGATGAGCCTGGAGTACAGCTACGGCTTCCTCGACCTTGGCCTTCAATGATTCACTATGCTCGAGCATATGCAACAATTCCGAATTGTCGATCTCCAGCAACATACCGGTGATTTTGCCAGTAAGTTGAGGATACATGCATTGAATCAATGGGAAGAGTCGCTCTCCCAGCATTTGTTTTTGCTCCTGCGGTGGAGCTGCTGCCAACATGGAGGCAGTCAGAGGTTCCTGCCCTTGAATGTGGACCGCTTGTTGAACCGGAGGTTGAACTGGAATTGCCATCGGTTGCGGGGGGTTTCGCATGTTGGCTGTATACTTGTAGTTTGGTGGACGGCTCTGAGGAGATACTCCCACCGCTGGACCAGCCATCGAACGTCCTTGCATGTTTGCACCTCCCACAGCTTGTTGGCCTAGAAAAATAAAATAGATGTGTTAACAAATGGGTCAAAAGTTTCTTGAGATTATAACTATTCCAGAGGAATCTTCAGTAAGTTCTTTCCAAATTCAGAATTCTTTGATTTTCCCGATCCGGGAGCGTCAATTCATTTCGAAAGAAATGATCTTTTAAATCTGAATTAGTAAGAAGTTACTAATGAAATGGTGCCAAGTAGTGTACTAAATATGATTATTAAATTCTACTAATAGAGTAATGGAGTTAAGTGAAAAAAGTGCACTTATTTATTAGTAGCTTTCAAGTAATTCAAGTTTAGAGAGACAGACTAAAAATGATAGAAAAATTAAAAATATGACCAATGAGAGTATGCGAAAGATAGTAAATAAATACATATAAGATTTATTCTATTTAGTTAATTAATAATCCTTAAAGACCAACCCTATTTTTGGTTATCTTCATGTTTATTCATTTTGTGACTAGAATTTTATATAAAGATTATTTTATAAAGTTTTGAATCTGTAAGTCACTTGATTTAAAATTATAATAAACGTTTCTAATTTTTGAAAAAAGAGCATTAATTGCAAAAGTAAATACATAAGCTAATCTTAATAAGTCGATATTTCATATCAAGGCATGTATCAAATGCAGATGTCATGTCAAATGTTTAGTAGACTACAAAGTTTAAAATAGACAAATACTTCACAATTCAAAAATTGAAATGAGACATCAAAACAATAAAAATTATAGAAAATTTAGGTCGAGCCTTCAAATAACGGAAAGTTTTGCGGTCATTTTTAAAGAGGTTTTCAAACATGAATTTTGTTTTTATTCCTAATTTTTCAAAAAGCGGAAAAAAACAACCTATTTCTAAATTCTTCTTGCCATTTTTTCAGACGCCAAATCACAACTTTTAATGCTTGGCACAAATAATTCGAGCAATCACGTTCTTTGCAAATAAACTAATATTTTCTAATTAATTTAAATATCCAAATTCATAAAGATTTTAGAAAATAATACAAATCAACATTGAAACTTTTGAAAAGCAGAGTGGCCACAAAACTTCCGTTTTCAAAATTACTTGACTTTTCCCTGACCAAATATATTTACAGTTCAGAAGTTATTATTCTTGACGGTTATTTGCAGTTCCCATTATCGAAACTCTCCGACTTTTGCACACTTTTTAATCAAAATCCCTGACTTTTCTATGACTGAGGACAATGGAAATAACCTGTGACTTTCTTTCTTTAAAAAATTATGTAAGAAAAATCTGAAAAACAAGATAAATCCGTTTCAAGTGACCTAAAATACAGTATCTAAAAAATGGAAATCCCAATAAACTAATTTACTTCGATTACAAAAGAATACTGTGAATTTTATTTAATAATTCAAGTAACCAGTAAAATTGAGCTCTTCAAATTGGATTTGCTAAAAAATGCTTATATCAGGGTGGTCGCAAAATTTCATTTTAAAAATTACATGACTTCCCTGCCAAGTTTTTTATTTTTCCTGTCCAATAATATTAAAGCTTTAAAGGCCAGAATTCAAATAATTTGAAATTTGTAATAAATACTTTCAATGGAAGCGGTTTGTTAAAAAGGGATCTTAATAAAATCTTGGATTTCGAGAAAAATAAAAAAACTGAATCGGCGTAAATTTCAATTCATAATCACATATAATATATACTTCTAATTAGATCTAATAAACTTATATACCGCATTTGCTGAATGTTCTAACAAATTTTCTGCAAAGACTCAGTTAAAAACTATTAGAGAAAAATTGAAATAATATGAAACTATAACCTTATTTTAATATCTTTTTAGCTGATATTTTCTTTACTAAAGGGTATACTGATGCTGAAGACTTCAGCATGGTTTTTTTTAAATGCCTGACTTCCCTGACTAACAAAATTCCCTGACCTAATGTCACCCTGCTGCATATTCTTTCACTGACAATGATCAAACCTAAAAGAAAAATCTGCATAAAGCAATGTAAATAAGAATATCTACCTGTGATAGGTCTCGCAGAAATAGCATTGCGCATGGCTCCCGCCTGAGCAGCAGGAACACGAGGCGCAGCTCTGAATTGAGCTGGCATGTTGGCGAAACCAGAGCCTCCAGTTTGGGCATTTGGTCGAACTTGGTTTGGTTGTGCGGGCCAGCGAGGTGTGGCACGGATCTGTGCCATTTGTGGTCCATAAAATCGCTGGGGTTGTGGAAGAGTTGGCACAAAGTAGCTGCCCGTGCCAGGCTGGAACATCTGTCCCATCTGTTGCATACGCATGTTGGCCATTCGTTGCATGTACTGCGAAGCCAGATGAGCTTTGCGGTCTTCCTTGCGTTGAGCCAGGGCAACGTAAAGTGGTTTCGTACCCACAATGCGTCCGTTCATCTCAGTAACTGCTTTCGTGGCTTCTTCGGGAGACGAGAAGCATACAAAACCGAAACCCTTGCTGCGTCCTTCTTCCAACATCACCTTGGCCGATGTAATTGTTCCGAAGGGAGTAAACTCCTTGCGGAGACGCTCGTCGTCAATGGTGTCGTCGAGGTTCTTCACGTAGAGATTTACACCCTGGTAGCGGTTCAGACGCTCAATCTTGAGTTGCTCGAACTTCCGCTTCAGCTCCTGCTGACGTTCTGCTTTCTTTTGGGCTCGGCCGACATACATGCATTTCCCTTCGGAAATCTCGCGACCGTTTAATTCAATTACAGCCTGCTCAGCTGCATCGGGATCTTCAAAAGCGACAAAACCGAAACCTCGAGACTTGCCATCGTCTTTACTCATTACCTTGTGACTGGTAATGGTGCCGTACTTCTCGAACATGTCCTTCAGTTTTTCGTCGGTCATGTCTTCTCCGAAGTTCTTGACGTAAACGTTCGTGAAGAGCTTGGCCTTCTCGCCGAGCTCCTTTTCGCGTTCCTTGCGGGGAATGAATTTACCAACGTATACCTGAAATATAAAGTACCAAATTAATATTACACTATTATTCAATACAAGAATAGTACTTTAAATTCTTTTAAATTGGTTTAAACATATACTAGTTCAGGGCAGTCACGTTTATCGCCAAAAAAATCCCATTCATTTCGCAATAAAAAAATTAAAAAGTTTAAACTGAACTGAAAATTAAAGCGACTTTTAATAGTTGAATTTTCAAACCTACAAAGTCGAATTTTCAACCAAACGATTGAATTTTAAAACAAAAAAAGATTACAACTCAACCACAAACGGTAAATCAAAAGATACCAATTTTCAACAAAATAGTACAAATAATAGTATAAATGAATTATATATCCAAACAGTTGAATTTTTAACAAAATAATTAAGTTTTCAACCAAAAAAGATGATTTTTCAAACAAATAATATTCTACCATATAGTTGAATTTACTACCCAGTACTTGATTTTTCTAACGAGAAGATTATCTTTCTACCAAAAAAGACAATATTTCAACAAAATCCAACAATTTTCAACCAAATAGTTGTATTTTTTACCAACAAAGATTACATTTTTACGAAAAAAAAAACGAACTTTAAACTAAATAGTTCAATTTTCTACCGAATTGTTAAATTTTGAAGCTAAAA
Organism: Andricus quercusramuli; assembly: GCA_932178445.1. Classification (NCBI taxonomy): domain Eukaryota; kingdom Metazoa; phylum Arthropoda; class Insecta; order Hymenoptera; family Cynipidae; genus Andricus; species Andricus quercusramuli. The sequence goes on from CAKNXH010000224.1 coordinate 392,007, forward strand.
AGACAAACTTTGTACAAATCAGTTTAATTTTTAACTGAACCCGATATGAATTTTCATCAAAAAAAAAAAAAAAAAAAGTTAACTTAAAAACAAATACGCCAATTTTCCACTAAATCGATGAATCTTCAACCTCAAAAAATGCATTTTTTATAAAGTGGTGAAACGTTTAACAAATTGTTGAATTTTAAAGGTAAAAAGCCCATTTGTTTACAAAATAATTGAATTTTGATCCCGAAAATATGAATTTTTAACAAAAAAAGCTCATTTACGACCAAATAAGCAAATTTTCAACACCAAAAATGTGAATTGTTTATAAAGTAATTAGTACTGTAACGTTCAACGAAATTGTTGAATTTTCAAGCCGAAGACAAATTTTTTTTACAAAATAGTTGAATTTTTAACGAAATGAGAGTAACTAAAATTTAATATATTGGCCCTCCTTACTCGATAAACAATTTTACAGATATTTTTGACCATTAAGTACGTTTTATTATGTGCTGCTATTGAAATTAATTAAGTTAAACAAAATTCTCGGTCATTTCCCGGTCCAGTGGCTACCTACTAATTAGATAAAATGATCTCACCTTCTTTCCGTTCAGCAACATGCCATTTACTTTGTCAATGGACTTATTTGCAGCTTCTTCAGTCTCGAAATGCACGAAGCCATAACCCTTGGACGCGCCAGTTTCATCCTGGGCGACTTTACAACTTAATATATTTCCGAATGCCGAGAACGTGTCGTACATGGCTTTATTGTCAATATTTTTGTCCAGGTTTTTGATAAAGACGTTGCCCACTCCAGACTTTCGAAGGGAAGGATCGCGTTGGGACCACATTATACGGATTGGTCGGCCCTTTATCATGTCAAAGTTCATGGTATCCAACGCACGTTCAGCTGCAACATAAATTACAAATCCCAACTCATAAGTTTTCGCTTCGCAAAACATACATTCTAAAATTATAATGCTAACATTTAATATTCAGGTATTTCAAGAAATCCTGATTTTATTTTGAATACAACTTTCTAAGATATCTGCAGCTAAAGTTATTTACTTCGGATTATAAATTAATTCTTGGCTAGTGTCCAGTCTCTCCCCATAAAGAAACTTGGGCACTAATATTTGCAAGTTATTCATATAAAATTCGATTAAAACTTTCGTTTCCACTGATCAATCTAAACAATATTTTTGCGCAGAAGTGTATTAATTAGTAATAGTTTTATATTTATTTTGTAGAAAGTAAATTATTACCCCCATTAAAACAAAAAGAAATGTTAAGTTTTTTAGAACCTGCAATTCGTGAAAACTATATCAACAGTATAGCAGGTCGAAAACAAAAAGATTAAATGTTCTAATCTTCTTTACAGGTGTGGCAAGTATGTACTATATGGCTTCTTAATGCTCATATTAAACCACTTTTATAGGTAAATTATTCAAATTTTTAAAAATCCATTTCTGTAGAGTTAAATATTTAACTATTCCTTTTCTATAAATCCTAATAAAGTATATCATAAAAAATTGACTTCATGCAGTGTAAGAAGATTGTACATTCAGGTTCGCTGTGAAAGTTGTCTCATATCGTGCCAAGGATTTGGAAGTCTAATCGGAAATGACAAATGAGATAAGAATAAGCTGGCATTTTTACAGTTGGTAGAACTGATTTTGGCCACGCCAGTCGCCAAATCATGCGGCTTCCTATAAACTGTCTGCCACGAGGAATAAATTATCGACTGCCACGTTAATTTTAATTCTATTAATAGAAGTGAATGCCAAATTTGCAAGATAAGAAAGTTTTAACATTCATTTATATTTTCCGGTTTTTAATGTTGACGTGGTATCGGCGAACGTTCTTCAGAAAAAAAGATAACACCTTGTTTAAACAACAATTTAAGCCAATGATAAAAAACATGGAAAAGTACTGAGAGGTTTTACGCAAATTAAACTCAGTTGATAAAATAAGGAAAATTTTTCCAAGACAAATTTGATGACGCAATTTTTTCCTGATTGATAAGGAATCTAGGTTCTTCATTTAAATAGAATCGAAAAAGTTTACTGTGCACAATTCAGAGTGAATTTTAATTATTTCAAGGTGGCCGTTTTTATCAAGGAAAAAAATATCCGGTTCGCAACAATTTATCACGGCCATTGAAATAAAAAAAATCGCTCTTATAAAATTGACAATTTTTTCAGCCAAAGATCACAACTGAACTGCAAATTAAAGCAAACAAACTATAAAGTCTTGACTTCAAACGCTCAATAATTGATACGCATTAAATTAAAGCTGTTCACTTTCCAATTTTAAATAAAATGTGATTAGAAAGCAATTTTCAATACTATAAATTAGGAAAAATTCTCCCTTTCAAATCACATTCATGAAAATATAAAAAATACCAAATTTGCCCCCGTCCACTTAATAAAAAGGTTAAAAATAAAAAATTGGCCTCCACTAAGTCAGAAATGTCGCCGCGTCCAACTTTACGACAATTCTAAAAACAACAAAATTTTCCTCTTCCAATTCCATAAAAATGTTAAAAATTAAACTTACAACTCGTGAAATATTGAAAATCAAACTTTCATTTCCAACTTGATAAAAATCTTAAATGTCTTTCTGCCAATTCAACAAAAATGGTTTAAAATCCTATATTTCCCCGTCTTAAATTCAATAAAATTGAGAACAAAAAAGTTTCTCTTCCAATTCGAAAAAAAAATTGAATACCAAAAGTTCTACCCTTTCTTTCAAATTAGGATTCGGAAATTAAAACGTTTTTTCATATAAATAAATCCTTTTTAGTTCAATTATTTCAAGTCGTATCAAATTAATGACTGTTAAATTCTTATTTACACGTTTAAATTTATAATTAAAAATTTTCAAATTAAATCAGTTAAAAATGGAATAAAAGCGTTTAAATATGAATCTACTAATTATAAATTATTAAAATTGAAAAATTTGAATTTTTAACGTTAAAATCTGTTTAGAAATTCTTTGAACTGAAAATGGACGCTTAAAATGAAGGTCTGCGTGATGTAAAATATTTTACCATTACACATCGTAAACTGGATGATTCAATAATTGAAAAAGTTGAGAAAGTAACTGAACATTTAAAAGACGTTTTTATATACATAAATCTTTTTCAGTCGAATTTTTATAAATTAAAATCTGTAAATCGTTCAACTTTCAGCAAATTTTATAGTCTTGTAAAATCAAATATTGTTTGCATTTTGAAATTCTTCAAACTAAAAATGCGTGCTCAAAAATTTAGATTGTAGAACTAAAATGTAAAATTTGTAAAGTAAAATTTTTTTAAATTAAAAATTGTAAACTGAATGATTCAATAACTTAAGAAGTTTACAAATAAAATTAACATTTACCAAATTTTTAATTGAGTTAAAAGTTTTAACTGCATTTCATTTTTTCCGGTTCCCCGGACCAGTAACAATATATTTACTCACTTTACATTTCATAAGATAAAAAATGACAAAAATTCTAATTATCCTAAAAAGGCAAAAAATTAGAAAAATACAACGAAACACATTTTTAGAATGAACATTTCATTTTAACGGATGAGAAAATAATTAAATTTCATTACAGGATCTGGAATTTATGTAATTAATCATCGGTCAAACACTGGCGAATCCAGATTTCTTATATAAATTATGAAATTGAATAATATATCTAGTTTCCTGCTTGCAATATACTTCAAATCTAAAAAAAAAGTGAAAAAATAAAGTAACACAAACATTACATTATAAGACTGTGAAACCCCTTCACTTTATACTTTCCTGTACTGCAAATTTCAAATATCTAGAAAAAAGCATAATTTCTGTTAAAATGAATTAAAATTGAGAAAGGAAGGAACATCGGAAACAAAACAGGGGACGAAACAAAATCGCATTTCGGAAACATGGGGGGGATAACGATCAGTTTCAAAAATTGAAGCACAATATGTTTCAAAGGGGAGAATTTTGCTACCATCTGGATGGATCGTGAAAAATTAGGGGCCTTGTGTGCAGAAGGGGGGGACCAGCAAGCAAGGATAGCAAGGTGACAAGAGAACGGGATGTCTGAATGCGTCATGGAACCCAACCCAACCCGAGCGCAATCGTTGTGCAGGAACGCAGCGTAAGTTCACAACGGGCGAAACGAGAAAGGGGGAGGGAATCCAATATGGTAGCAATGAACGGATAGCACGTGTCAATCTTGGCCAAGACTGCGCAAAAGGGATATAAAGACCAGATAACATGCGAAATGCGAATTTATTTTCGGGCAATTTAAACAAAAAAAAATCAGAACTAAAACTGCATAGCAAAAATATTTACCATCGGCCGGCTGCTGGAAGTTGACGTAAGCGTATCCCAGCGAGCGTCGAGTGATCATATCACGACATACGCGAATTGAAAGTACAGGTCCAGCCGACGAGAACTTTTCGAAAAGCATCGCTTCGGTGATGTCCGAGTGAAGGTCCCCCACATAAAGGCTTGCCATGGGATAATTCGGCGCTCCGGGATTCATCTTGGCTGTTTGGAGCCAACGTTGCTGTAAATCTTATAGTTTTCAGCTTCCTCGTGGCTGCTTCCTCGTTCTGGCCTTGCCTTTTTTCACTCTTCGTGGCTCAACCACGTTTGTCACACTTTCTTCTAACACGCGTGAACGAAAATCAACGAGAATAATTCACTTTGTATTTTTGTTCCACACCTTTTTTATTTTACCTCAGGTTTCGCGGTTTTCGGCTACGATTTTGCGATTTTTTTGTTTTGTATTTTTTTAAAGTTTTTATATTTTTTTTGGATTTTTTAATTACTTATAAGAGAGTTAATTCACGACTGGAGGTGGGTTGTGTGACCTATTTTGTGGTAAAAAGGAGACACAACCTCACGTGAACACAACTCTACTCGTAATGAGGAAGAGGCACTAAAAGTAGTCCCCTCAAACCTTATATATGCCACGCCACGCCAACGGTGATTATCCTACGCCGCGAAAAAAGGTCCCACCACGTTTTCCGGTACGTGTGCGCAGTGCTGGGATTTTGGAATCAGTTCGCGCACTCGCGAAGCTTCGAGCATGGATTGGCTACGAAGGCACGCCAAAATTCAAATTACGAAAAACAAGCAGTTATATTCGATAATTTGTTGCCTTATATCATACGAAAACATAAAAATTACGTCCTTTTTTCCTAAGGGTTATCTTTTGTAATAATTTTCACTACCTGTTGCCCTTACAGAAGCCACAATTTAAAAATTTTCAGTTGAATTCATCAACGCGCAAGCGCCACATAATTTCGCGGTTTATTTTTTTCTACAGGGCTAATCATATTTTCATTTTATTGAAGTTTTTAGTTGCACTAAGAGTTATCTGTTTTGGCTGGGTGGTCAAAAATTTCTCACTTTCTAACGTCTAACTAAAAGCAGTTTGATCCTTTGACTCTAGTAGTACATGAAAGGATGATGGAGTCGGACATCTTTGTTTTTTTCTGCGGGAAATTTGAATAGTTTTTCCATATTCAACATAATTGCATGTTATTTAACCGCTGAAAAATCTTGAATGGATCTTAAATAATAACACAAAATTATGAAAAAAATCTGGGA
>CAKNXH010000224.1:410068-420127 GCA_932178445.1 Andricus quercusramuli
AAAATGTAATCTGTTTTGGTAAAAAATGTAAATAATTGGTTAAAAATGTTATTTTTTGTGTGAAATTCCACTATTTTTTTAAAAAGTCATCTTTTTTGGTTGAAAATTCAACTGCTTTCTTGAAAATTCGAATTTTTTGGTTGAAACTTCTACTATTTTGGTAAAAAATTCATATTTTTTGTTTAGATATGTAACTGTTTGGTTGAAAATTAATGTTTTGGTATGAAAATAGAATTATTTTTGTAGAAAATTAATATTTTTTGGTTGAAAATTCAACTACTTGGTTGAAAACTGAACGACATGATAAAAAATGAATTTTGTTGTTGACGATTCATCAGTTCAGTTGAAAATTCAACTTTTTGGTTGTAAATTAATTTTTTGGTCGAAAATTCATATTTTCGGTTTCAAAATGCATACGTTTTGTAAAAAATTCGTTTTTTTATCTTCAAAATTCAATAATTTGGTAGGAATTGAAATTATTTAGTTAAAAATTAACTTTTTCATTTAAAATTCATATTTTTAGGTTGAAAATTCAACTTCAGAAAATTCAGAATATTTTCAGAAAATTCGTCTTCTTGATTTGAAAATTCATTGTTTTCGTAAAAATGTAACCTTCTTTGGTGAAAAATGCAACTAATTTATGAAAAATTCTTCTATTTTGTTGAAATTTTATCTTTTTTAGTAGAAAGATAATCTTCTTGGTAGAAAATTCAACTACTTTGTTTTAAACTCTAATATTTATTAAAAAATTAAACTATTTGGAAGAAAATTAATTTTTTGTTGAAAATTCATATTTATGGGATGAAAATTCAACTTTTTTGTGGAAAATTCGTCTTTTTGGCTTGAAAATTCCACTGCTTTGTCAAAAAATTGTCTTTTTAGCTTGACAATTCAACAATTTAGTACAAAATTAAACTAATTAGTGAAAATTGACTTTTTTGTTGAAAATTCAATTTTTTTCAGAAATGTTCTTTTTTTGTTTGGAAATTCATCTTTTTTCGTAAAAATGTAATCTGTTTTGGTAAAAAATGTAAATAATTGGTTAAAAATTCTTCTATTCTTTTAAGTTTCGTCTGTTTTGCTAGAAAAATCTTGGTAGAAGATTTAACTACTCAGTTGTGAACTGAACTATTTATTTGAAATTCAACTTTTTTGTAGAAAATTCGTCTTTTTGGCTCGAATATTCAAAAATTTGGTTGAAAATTTTATTAAATATTAATCTTTTTTGGTTGAATTTAACTAGAGTTCATCTGGCTGAAAATTTATTTTTTAAATTAAAAGTTTATCTATTCCAGTTTTTAATGAGAACTGATTTCTTTAGTTCAAAATTCAACTATTTGGTCGAAAATTCTTTAATTTTGTTTAAAAGTCATCTTTTTTTGTCAAAAATTTAACTCTTTTGTTGAAATTTTGACCATTTGGTAGAAAATATATATTTTTTGCTTGGAAAATGAAAAATTTGGTAAAAAATTAAATAAAATTATTTTTGGGTTGAAAATTCAATTTTTTTGTAGAAGATTGGACTATTAGGTAGAAAATTCATCTTTCTTGATTGAAAATTAAGCTTTTTGTTGCAAATTGATCTTTTTGGGTTTAAAAGTCTAGTGCTTTCTAAAACATTCGACTTTTTAGCTTGAAAGCTCAACTCTTGTTGAAAATTTGTCTTTTTGAGTTGAAAACTAATCTCTTTTGGGAGAAAGTCTTTCGGGTTGGAAATTTCAAATGGTATATACATTTATTTAACTGAAGAGAATTTATTACCCTATTATTGCTTTATTATCGTGAATAATCATCCTATTTCCCCTGTTTTGAGCGCATTTTGGACTGTGAAGTCTGTTAATTTGGAAATTAAATTTTTATCTAGCTGAACAATATTTTTGATAACAGCTTATTATAGGATTCTGAATCTGGCTTTTGTGTTCGTATTCTAATTCTCTTTTTGATTAAATCAAATAGGCAGAGAAGCTTTTGAAGACCAGTTTTTTCTGGGTTTTGTATAGTTCTTCTGGAAAAAAACTCTTGTTTCGCGAATTTATTCAATTTTGACCTTTCGATGCAGGATGTTATTATTGGCAATTAGGCCCACGCCCATTAATGGATGCGGTTCGCTGAACACTTAGCACCCTTTACGCAATGCTCGATTAATACTCATTATTCTTCCATCGTTTTGCGAGTAAGAGTATTGTTGATCGATCTGGCTGAAAATACAACGATTAATCCCTCTTCCACATGCAAAATCCCACTTGAGCGAGATTCTCTCTTCGGGTTTCCTAGCGTTTGAGCTGTCCGGTTTGTATTCCAGTTTCAAACACGACGCGGTTAAATCGACGAGAGAAACAAGGATTCTTAGTGTTAATTGTTAAAAAGCACTCTAACCGATTTAACAGTTTTATATTGCATTTTAGGAATTAAATGCGGGTTTCAAATAATCGTATCTAAATTCATTTAGACTAAAATACGGAAATGAGTGTTAAAGGTGGTTGACGAGAGAAATATGTTTCCAAGAGGTAAATAATAAATAATAATAAATAATAAAATAATAAAAAAAAGTCTACAATCTAGATAATAATTAATTTCTAATCAATCCGTAAAATTTGTTACGTATAAATAGAATAGGAATACAAAGTTTTCTAAAGTCATAGAGTTAGAAAAGATTTCCATAAATCATAATCGGGGTTGCTAGAACTTCCCAATATGGAAATTCTCCGACTTTTCCCTGACCAATTTTTGATTTTTCCTGATCGTTCTAAATTTTTCTTTTAGATAAAAAAATAACCTTACACCTAGGAGATCAATAATGTTAATGCAAAAAAATATTTGTTTCTAAATTTATTTTTAACTCTTTTAGTGATAACAGTCATGCCGAATTTTATAAGGGTTAATCTAAAAATTACGTGAAACATACATAAAATATATAATTGTTAAACAAGTAGTTGAGTTTTCAACTCTAAAAGATACATTTTGAACCAAAAATGGAAAAATTTTCAGTTCAGACAATTTTCAACCAAAGTTATGAATTTTCAATCAAAACCCATTGAATTAAACCAAAAAAATAAGCAGTTTCAACAAAAGTTTGGAATTTTCAATCAAGAAATATTTTTCAGTAATTAAAAAAAATCTCACCCAAAATGTTGAATTTTAAAGCCACAAAAAGACGATTTTTCAAACGAAATGAATAAGTTTTCAGCTAAAAAAGATAAATTTTCAAGCAAAAATGGATTAGTTACATTTTCAGTAAAAAAAATTAATTCTCAACTTAAAAATGAATTTCTAATCAAAGAAATGAATCTTCAATTAAAAAAAAAATAACCAAATTGTTGAATCATCAACCCAAAAGATGATCTTTCTACAGAAAGAGATAAATTTTCAACAAAAAAATGAATTTTCAACTAAACATGATCAATTTTTAACCAAAAATAGAATAGTTACATTTTCGGTTCGAAAAATTTAACAAACAAAGAAAAGAATTTTCAACGAAAAAAACGAACGAGTTTTTACAAACGAGTTAAATTTTCAACCAAAGTTATGAATTTTTGATCAAAACCCATTGAATTAAAAAAAAGCGGTTTCAACAAAAGAGTGGAATTTCCAATCAAGAAATATTTTTCAGTCATTAAAAAAAAATCTCACCCAAAATTTTGAATTTTGAAGCCACAACAAGACGATTTTTCAAACAAAATGAATAAATTTTTAGCTAAAAAAGATAAAAAAATTAATTTTCAACTTAAAAAGGAATTTCTAATCAAAGAAATGAATCTTCAATAACAAAAAAACCAAATAGTTGAATCATCAACCCCAAAAGATGATCTTTCTACCGAAAGAGATAAATTTTCAACTAAACATGATCAATTTTCAACCAAAAATAGAATAGTTACATTTTCAGTTCGAAAATAAAATCTTTAACAAACAAAGAAAAGAATTTTCAACAAAATAGTTCAATTTTCAACGAAAAAAACGAACGAGTTTTTACAAACGAGTTAAATTTTCAACCAAACCGATGAATTTTCAACCAAACCGATGAATCTTCAACCAAGAAGATTACATTTCTATAAAAAATATTAATTTTTGACAAAAAATTGAACGCTTTATTTTTCTGTTAACAAAAATTAATTTTCAATAAAAAAATACATGAATTTTCAAACAAAAGTAAAATAGTAAAATTTTCAGTTAAAAAAATAAATTTTCAACAAAAAAAAAACGTATTTTCAACAAACTATATCAATTTTCAAGCAATGAAATGAATTTTGAACCAAATAAAATAAATTTTCAACGAAATAATTACGTATTTAACCAAATTAATGAATATTTAACCAAGAAGATTAAACTATCAAAAAAGATCAATTTTCGAAAAAAATGGATTAATTAAATTTTCACGAAGAAAACATTTTTCAATAAAAAAAAGCTAATTTCCAACCAAAAAGATAAATTTATAACCAAGAAGATTAATATTCTACCACAAAAAATGATTTTTCAACAACATACAAAAATTTTCAACCACATAGTTGAATTTTCAGCTGAAGAAGATAATTTTTCAAATAAACATGGAGTAGTTAAATTTTCAGTTGAAAAAAATAATTTCGAACAATAAAAGTGGTTTTTAACTAAAATAATCATCAACCAAAAATAAATACATTTTAACAAAGTAGTTCTACTTTCAACTAAGCAGTCGAAATTTCAACCAAATAAAGTTAATTCTCAACGAAAAATGTAAGAGTTGATATTTTAACCAAAAGAAAAGATTCTAATTCGAAACCAAAAACAGTTGCATAAAAAAAAAATACGAGTTTCCAACAAAATAGTTGTATCCTCAACTGAAACAGATCAATTTTCAACCAACAGGTTGTGTTTTTCAACTAAAAAAGATGCTATTTCTACCAAAATAGATGAATTTTCAACAAAACAGTTGAATTTTCAACAAAAAAATGTGTTTTTTACAGAATTGTTGAATTAAAACAAAATTATCTTAAACTTCAGTTTATCGAAAATTTCCTGACTCTGTCAAGTTTTTGTTTATTTAATTTTTCAGATTTAAATTATTAAATTAATTTTGTCAAATACATAATATTGCTTTCTATTATACAAATTTTTGTTTTATTAAATTTTTCAATTAATCCTCAAATTTATGCTTTGTTATTTCTAGAGTTTGCCCCTGAAAGTTCGCTCGTAAGTCAATGCTTTAAACAGATATCATCAGAAATTTATTTTCATATCCAAAAATAATTTTTGTCAAGGCTAGATTTTTATTCCTAAGTGGACTATTGTTTTAATTATAGGTAATTGTTGAATTTTCAATTACTTTTGAAAGTTTTGCAAAGTTCAAAACAATATCTTTATCAAATTATAATTATTTTTTCTTATGCAATCTCATAATCAATGAGAAGAGTAATTTTTGCATTGATTGTGCATGATTTATTTTATATAATATGAGTTGTATTTACTTACTATATATTATATCAAGTGTATAATGCCATTATATCATACACATTAAACAAATGGAAATTATTCAATAACTGTAATTGTTTATTTCGAAGAGCAAATTTGATGAAATTATTGCTTATCTAAACGAAAACTCGAGAATGAAATCAGCGTTTTAAAAATTAGCTTTTCAAGGTATGAAATGTTAAAAACATTTTATTACTCACAGCTTAAAAAAAGAAATATTCAAAAACACTCAATACCGATTTAAAAAAGCTACTTTTAAATATTTTATTCTTTAGACTTTTGAGGTAGCTTTTCTGACAGCTAACACATTTTTTTTAACTTGGAATTTAGGAAAATAAAAATATTATCAAACTAAAAATGTTGTAATATCTAATTTTGGGAGTAGGGTAGGATGCTTTCCTGGTTCGATATAAATGTTTTGATAACTATTTATATTGAGTTAAAAAAGAAACTCAACATTGTTTAAATTTTTTTCAATGTTTTGTTTCTAATTGCAGAATTGATTTATATTTCGGTGTAATTTCTGTATTAAGTCTTCAGACTTTTTCCCACTCTCGACATTCTTCAAACCAACAAATTTAGCAAAAATCATTCAGAAAAAAATTTAAATCGTTAATCTATCGAAAATAATTCAGGCCTCGAACTCACTGCAATTTTTTTTAACGATGCAACTATTTTGCTACGGTTTTTAAAAAAGGACGCTAATGTTAATATTTCTTATATTATTATTATATTTTATATTATATTATATTATATTATATATTATATATATATATATATTATATATTATATATTATATTATATATATATTATATCTTATATTATTTCTTAATATTTTTTCACTTTGCTTTTAAACATATCCATAAAATAACATATCCATAATCTCTAAAGTACAAATTAAAAAAAAATTCAAGATGTTGAAGATTTTAGACTTTTTTTTTGTTTTAGACTTACTTAAAATTAAAAATTAAAACGTGGATTTATATTTTTTGAACTTACATTTTGTTTTTTTGAGTTCCCATTTTATGCGTATAAATTATTGAGCGTATGAATAAAAAAAATTTGATTATTTTATTTTTCTGAATTGGTAGAAGCCATTTTTTTCTTTTTATCATATTTTTTTTAGTTTAAGGGAAGAATTTTTCATTTTCAATTTCTTTTTCTGAATTAGAAGAGGGAAATTTTTTAAACATTTTTCTTGAGTTGGAAGGAAGGAAAATTTTATTTTTTTATCAGATTCTATTAAAAATTATTAAATTAAAATAATATTTTTAATAAATTAAAATATTCTAAATTATAAGAGGCCCTTTTTTATTTTTATCATTTTTATTGAGTTAGAAGGAATGTAATTTTGGTTATTTTATTTTGAGGAACTGGCAGATGCCATTTTTTTCTTTTTATGATTTCGATGGATTCTAAAAGAAACTACGCAACTTGCGGCGGCAGATAGAAAATAGGTATCTGGCGCGCTTTATATTAAGTATATATAAATTTCTATTTAGTATAGAGCGCACCAGATACGTATTTTCTATCCGCCGCCGCGAGTTGCGTAGTTTCTTTTATGACCCATCGATTTGTTTTGAGCTTAAAGGAAGATTTTTTTACTTTCAATTTTTGTCTGAATCGGAAGAGGGAAATTTTTGTTTTCTGAATAGAAAGTAGGACATTTTTTTATTTTCAAGATTTTTATTTCTGAATTGGAAAAAGTCAGCTTTTTATTTTTAGCATTTTTATTAAGTTGAAGTTGGGCACCTTTTATTTTTAAACTCCTTTCTGAATGCGTTTCAAAGGAAGAAATTTTGATTTTCATGTTTTTCTGGACTGGAAGAGCACTTATTTTGTTTTGAACATTTTTATAAACTAGAATGGATGTAATTTTGATTTTTTTCTGAATTGGTAGAGGAAATTTTGTTCTTTTTAACATGTTTTTTTGTGCTTGCGGGAGGAACTTTTTATTTTCATTTTTTTTATTTTTAGCATTTTTATGGAGTTGGAAGGAAGGAAATTTTGGTCTTCAATTCTTTCTCAATTGTAAGAAGAAAATTTGTTATTTTTAAGGTTTTTATCGAGTTGCAAGGGAGGGAATGTAGGTTTTTATTTTTCCTGAATTGGAAGATGAACATTTTTTACAATTATTTCCATCGAGTTGGAAGCGATGCATTTTTTGGAAGAAAGTTGGAAGAAAGGAAATTTTGGAAATTGTTTTTCTGAATTGGAAGAGGCCAATTTTTTAACATGTTTTGAATAGTCGGAGCCATTTATTTTAAAATTAATAATAGATTTAATGCTCTCACGATGATTCATTATAATAAATTTGAAACCCGAAAAACCTCCTTCAAAATTATTATATTTCAAAATTGTTTAATTGGGAAGACTTAATAGCATCCATTTTATATCTATAAATTATTGAAAGTTTTAATAAAAAAATGTTAACTATAACATTTTTAAACTTCAATTTAAAAGGTTTTAAATTCAAGAGTTCCATTTTGAGTGCTTTAATTGGGACTACTGAAAAATCACGAATAATAAAATTTCCGAATAATAAAATTGCCGAATTGAAAAATTTCCAAATAATGAAATTTTTTAATTATAAAATTCCCGAATTGCAAATTTCCCGAATCATAAAATATCCGAACTAGAAAATGCCCGAATATAAACGACTAAAATTTTGTTTATAAATAAAAAAATTTAATTGTAATAATTTAAATAATTTTAAAAGCAAAAACATTTTAATTGCTCAAATTCGGGAATTTCCTAGTTCGGATATTTTATAATTCTGTAATTTGCCGTCAGGAATTTTCGAATATAAACTGTCGGGAATATGATTATTCGGGAATTTTATTATTCGGATTTTTTTGTAATTTTACTATTCGGATTTTTTCCAATTTAGGAATTTTATTATTCGGGAACTTTCTATTTCGTATATTTTATAGTTCGGCAATTTTCAAATATAAACTGTCGGGAATATCATTATTCGGGAATTTTCTAATTCAGTAGTATTGTAAACTGTTCGAGAATTTTATTAGTTGGGAATTTTATTATTAAGGAATTTTCCAATTCGGGAATTTTACCATTCGGGAATTTTATTATTGGGGAATTTTCAAATTCTGGAACTTTATTGTTTGGGAATTTTATAGTGTCGGAAATTTTCCCAATTGGGAATGTTATTATTCATAAATTTTATTATTCGGGAACTTAATTTTTTAATTATTTGGGATCTTTAATGTTGGGGAAATTTCCAATTTTTAAATTTTATTATTTGGAATTTTTATTTTTCGCGAATTTTAAAGGGTCAGGAATTTTATCATTCGGCATGTTTATTATTCGGGAATTTTATTATTCCAGAATTTACCAATTCGAGATTTTTATTATTTATAAATTTTATTATTCATAAATTTAATTATTCGGGAATTTTCTGATCCGGAAATTAAATTTTTTAATTATTCTGGAATTTTAATATTGGGAAATGTTCTAATTCTGAAATTTTATTATTTGGAAATTTTATTTTTCGTGAATTTTACAGTGTCGGGAATTTTATTATTCGGTATGCTTATTATTCGGGAATTTTCGAATTAGGGACTTTTATATTGGAAAATTTTATTGCTCGGGAATTTTGTTATTCGGAACTTTTATGATTTGTGAATTTTACAATATGGGAATTTTACTATTCGGAACTTTTATTATTCGGGAATTTTCCAATTCGGGAGTTTTATTATTTGGAAATTTTATTATTCGGAAATTTTATTTTTCGTGAATTTTATTTTTCGGGAGTTTCATTATTTCGGAATTTTATTATTCGGGAATTTCCCACTTCAAAAATTTTTCAATTCGGGAATTTTATTATTCATAACTTTTATTATTCGGGAATTTTCTGATCCGGAAATTTAATTTTTTAATTATTCGGGAATTGTTTTATTGGAAAATTTTCCAATTCGGAAATTTTATTATTTGGAAATTTTATTTTTCGTGAATTTTACAGTGTCGGGAATTTTCTAAATCGGGAATTTTATTATTCGGTATGTTTATTATTCGGGAATTTTCGAATTAGGGAATTTTATATTGGAAAATTTTATTGCTCGGGAATTTTGTTATTCGGCATGTTTATTATTCGGGAATTTTATTATTCTGAAATTTTATTATTAGAAAATTTTATCGTTCGGTAATTTTATTTTTCGGGAATTTCATTATTCGGGAATTTTCCAATTAGGGAATTTTATAATTCGAAAATTTTATTACTGGGGAATTTTATCTTTCGGAAATTTTTTTATTCGGAAACTTTATTATTTGTGAATTTTATAATACGGGAATTTTACTATTCGGAATTTTTATTATTTGGAAGTTTTATTATTAGGAAATTTTATTATTCGGGAATTTTCCAATTCGGGAGTTTTATTATTCGGAAATTTTATTTTTCGTGAATTTTACAATGTCGGGAATTTTCCAAATCAGGAATTTTATTATTCGGCATGTTTATTATTCGGGAATTTTATTATTCAGAAATTTTATTATTCGAAAATTTTATCGTTCGGGAATTTCATTTTTCGGGAATTTTATTATTCTGGAATTTTGTTATTCGGAAATTTTATGATTTGTGATTTTTACAATACGGGAATTTTA